>MU224699.1:187469-210213 GCA_018584345.1 Thuja plicata
CTAATCCTAAGCTACCCTTAATGTTGTCACATTCCATTAAGGAATGATTAACAACTCCACCCACTTGAGAAAGTCAAGGAATCTCAAGATTCCTTTCCTCAAGTCCACCTTGTCAGGCTTGACTCTAAACCCTCACCCATGCTTCTTAAACCCTCACCCATACCTCATTAATGGCTCTTACATATTCCTTCCACCCATACCTCATTAATGAGTCTTACACCCTCATTAATGGCAGCCCTTCTAGAGTCTTCTCCCCTTCCTCCATTTCTCCTATAAATAGGATGGATTTTGAGCTCAAATGGCCCTTGAGTTTATGAAATATATTGTTGTAATGCTCCTAATTTTGAAGAGTTAATAGCATCCTTATGCTGCCCATACTTGGAGAATTGGAGAAGCAATCTTATATTTCTCATGTTTAGGACTTTCATAGTGCCTTCTAGCTTAAATCTTAGTTATATTGTTGTAATCTTCATTTATAGAGCTATATTGCATATTTTTTAATCATTTAGATTACTTTTCATTTGAATCTTTCGTTCTTAGGTTGTATTTGTCACTAGAATATGCATAATCTGAGGGCTATTATGTCATTTTTCATACTCCTCCTAGATAGGAAGCAATAGATAAATTTTAGTGATTGCTATGTTTGCTAACCCCTTTCTTTCACTAATGCAATGATTTATTAAAGTGTTGTGTCTCTTAACAGGTACAAAAATCATACACACAATCAGTGCTTCCCTTGTAACTATATTGCAAGAAAAAAGTAGCATTTCCTAATTCATCTTCTACCTTGATCAATTCATCCTTCTTTGTAATCATCTAGTAGTTAATTCCAAAGAAGATCATGTGAGTTCTCATCTTGTTCTTCCAACTATCAAAATTTTTAGCATCAAATTTTGGACTCTCCTTCCTATAGTAAGCCATCTTAGAATCACCTCAAGTGGTTAAGCTTTCTCTCGGAGGACCACAAGCTCTGATACCAATTGTTAGGAATAATACAATTGAGTGGGGGTTGAATATGTTGTATGTCAAATAATTAAACTTTAAACTTTAAACCAAATACTTAATGCAAATCAAAACACTTCAAGAAAAACACTATAACACAAGTATTTTTGTTAGAGTAGTCGAGTATTGCTAATAATTAAATCAGTTAATTATTAGTTATATACTCTTAGCTTAAATTAGACTTAGGAAAGTTTCTATTTCCTAGTAGTTTCCCTTTTAGGGTTTCGGTATCCTTTATAAGGATTCACCGCTTTGTATTTCAAAACCGAGATTGTAAATCATTTCATTGTTGAATATAGAAGCTTTATTTCTGTCAACATGCTTTTTCAGTCTCTGGCCTTTTGGCTGCCATAGATCCTTCTATCTTCTGTCTTTTGCTTCTGTTTATGTAATAGCTATGCATGCAGGTGTTCTTGGGAAGATTGCAGTTTAGCAATCTTAACATGGTATCAGAGCTGATCTGTTGTTCGTTGTTCCTGTTTTATTGAAGCACAGAGGGTTTCAGAAGCTTTTTCGGGTTTGTTTAGTGGTTCTGGGGGGTCTCTATTTTTGGAGGCATTTTGGGCCCAAACGAACACTTCCATTACGTCCAGAAGGCCCAAAAACCCTAGAATCCATATAAGGTTTGTCCATTTTGGACACCGGGGCCTCTGGAGAATTTTTTTCGGCCTCCCAGGGTCGTACGGGCATGAAAATCGAGAAAAATTTGAAAAATGGCATGTTTTTTAAATGTTTTTTTACGGTTTAAAACCGCGCGTAGTTCAAAACGGAAGGCGCCACCGCCGGGCCACCACTGCGCCACCGACGCTCGGCCCCGGCCGGCAGCGCCCCCTCTGGCCACTACAGACACTATTCTCTCTGCGGGCTCCGCCGCCCCGCGGCCACCCACCGCCCCGCCAGTCCGCGGCCCTCGCCGCCCACAGCATCCGCGCTCCACCGGCGTTCTTTATCTGCGCCGCCCTTTGCGAAGCACCGCGCCGCTCCGATAGCGCCGCTTCAGCACCCCGCCCGGTTCCTCAGCCCCCGCTCCGCCCAACCGGTGGCGGGTTATTTGCCCAGCCCCCGTGGGCTACATTGTTTAGCGAGCGGTCATATGCTCGATCGCGGGCCAGAGTTAAGCCCCCGACGCGCGCCATGTGCCCGGGGGCCCAATTGTTTTAGCCCCTGGGGCTTATATGTACCCTTTTTTGATTTTTTGGGGGTACCTGGGCCTTTTTCACTCTACAGGGAGCATACGGGGGTCTTTTTCTGACTTCCATATACCGTCGGAAAGCTCTTTCCAAGATATTTCCAATGGTAGAGGTTAGAGTTTTTGGTTCCATCGTTTCAATAGTATTTTTTTCTATTGAATTCTGATGTTTTGTTTTGCCTTCCGGGAGTCATATCTGGCTCATCCGGACTCCTTTTTCGGCAAACGAGATATCGTCGGAAAGCTGGTTCAGTGTGCTATTCAGTGGCAAAGGTTATTTTTTCCAGATTCTATTCTGGGTTTTCACTCCTCTGCATTTTGCATTTTATGCACTCTGGTGGCGTGCTTGGTTCTACAGGTCCGGGGATCTCTTCTTCTGAGTTCATAGCTCACTCTTCTTTCTAACTTCTGAGCTTGCATGCTTATTCTGTTGCATAATTATTCTGTAAACGCACTGAGATAAAGTGCTTTCTTCTAATTTTTTGGATCTTGTTCACCTGGTTCAGTTTTTGTACTCGCACTGTGTTATAAAGTGCCATGGGGGGATTATGATGCATTTGCCACTTTAGGCGCATCCACTTTTGTCAAGTGAGAGTACCTTCCATGACATTAGCCCATGTAGTGTGTCTATGACACCGCCCTTTATCCTGTGTGTGTGCTTCTGTTGCACTGTTGGTGTTCCTGGTTCTTCATCTGCAGCTGTTTTTGGTACTGCATTTCAGTGTTCCTGTCACCTCTCCCAGTTCAGCATTATGGGGGGGGTCCACCTGTTGGTTCTATTACTTCCTGGTTTGATTGATCAGCTCTTCAGACATTTGTCTTCTCTACCTGATCATGCACTTTAGTGGGGGTTCCAGCAGTATCTTCTGATAGAGTTTTCAGACATGCTTCAGAGATGCTTCTTGCTATTTTCTTGTTCCTCTCTCTGGGACATCTTTTGCTTTATGTTTTGGGTACCTTATCAGGCCTAGTTGCCGGGACCCATCTTTCCTGCTTTTTGCAATAGTTTAGCTTTTTTTGCTTCTCCCTAAGTTACACTTAAGGGGGGGTGTTAGAGTAGTCAAGTATTGCTAATAATTAAATCAGTTAATTATTAGTTATCTACTCTTAGCTTAAGTTAGACTTAGGAAAGTTTCTATTTCCTAGTAGTTTCCCTTTTAGGGTTTCAGTATCCTTTAAAAGGATTCACCGCTTTGTATTTCAAAACCGAGATTGTAAATCATTTCATTGTTGAATATAGAAGCTTTATTTCTGTCAACATGATTTTTCTGTCTCTGGCCTATTGGCCGCCATAGCTGATTCTCTTCTGTTTCTCTCTTCTGTCTTCTTTCTTGTAGCAGTGTTTGCATGCAGGTTTCTTGGGAAGGTTTGATGGTTATCAAATCTAACAATTTTGTTGTTGAGAAAAACCTTGTTAAGGGAAAAAAAAAACCTGGTGGGAATTAGCACCCATAAATAATTCACTAGAAATATTTTATCCCTATTAGGAGTTGATTATTACATCCAATATAAATACTTGTTAAAGGACAGACCTTGTAAGGAGTTGAATGAGATGATGAGCTTAGTGCTCAAGCATCAGCTCACATAATAAGGAATTTGATGACGTAAGAAACATAAATAATGTTGTCTCATGTATCTTTTATCATTCCTTAAGCTCAAATATCATAACTCATGCTCACATCCAAGCTATCTCAAAAACTCAGAAACCATCTCTGTCATAATCCTCTGTCACTGCACTATAACTAGTGTTTACCAAAACAACTATAATTCATGAAAATACCAACATAAGATCCAACGACCTTAGACATAAGGTATACACTCATCACTCTACACAGATTTGTGCTTGCATTCTCACACACCATACAGTGTTTGTACACATTTGTCAATCTCACCTATTCCTGTGATAACTAGTCTTACTAAAACTTCAAATGCATCTAACTGAAACATATGTTGACATCAGTGACAAAGCATGAATGTCAACACCTCAACTAAAAAAATTCCAACATGGTCAAATATCTGAAACAACATTTCATAGAGATTGGCTTCCAGCAAATTCCAAGAACAAAAAATAAAGCAATGGATGCCATGGTTACCATTGGATCTTTGATATCTATGCCTGAACATAGTTCACGATGTGAGTTTCTCGTTGAGAATCTTACGATCCTTTCCTATAACCAATCGAAGGATGAGATGGTATGTGAAATTGTTTATCCTAATTCTCCTTGGTACTGAGAATTATATTCCTACCTTAATGATGGAACCACCCCACTTACCCTCACACAGAACCAATGTAAGACCTTTATCTGCCAAACCTCATGTCACACAATCCTTGGTGATACCCTTTTTCAGAAACATTTTGATAGAACTCTTCTTAGGTGTCTGAATTCAGAAGAAGCACAAACATCCTTAGAGCAGGTACATCAAGGAATATGTGGAGCCCATTCTAGTGGAATCACTTTGGACAAGCTGGAAGTGATTCCCATGTTATACCAAATCATTAGACTTAAGAGTTTAATAGGGTGCAAATTTGGTGTATAACATATCTTTTTTGAAAAATAGTGAGGTTTTCTTGTTGAATTGTGATATTTTATGATATCTAACTATTGGTTATTTTGTCTTTCTGATTTTTCATAGCTTGACATCTTCTATGCAGTTCGTTTTGTCAAAGAAACTTGATATCTACACCTTTTTGTTAGACACTTAACAGAGAAAGAAAAAACAACAGAAACTATCGAGGATTATGAATGTAGTTTTCCTAAGGGGAAATGACTAAACTTCATGTTTTTATTAATATTTTCTAGAAACCTCCCATGCAAGGCTTATTAAAATGAACAACTATCTAATGTGTTTGAGAATAGTGAAAAGGTAGGAGATTATGCTCTTTTCCCCTTTGAGGGAAAATCATAAATCTGAACCCTCATAGGTTTTTTATTTTTTTTTATGTATACTTATTAGATGGGCATGCCTAAGTGGGAAAAAGTACTCACCCTTAGAGAATGACTCATGTGAGAATGAGGTGTAAGCCACACCACTCCAAATCATTTTAATCAAATTTGCTTCTTGTGGCCAAAGCCTCAGAAGTCAGATATCATTTGATCTTATAGTTGACTCTCACCTAGCATATGGTAGGGGCCTAGAGGTCTCAATCACATTTACGCGAATACTTATGCCAAGGTGTTCTGTAGGGCTATATGGTTGAATCGTGCTTGTGTACATGCAGAGGATGTATTCAAATGGAGACCCTTATTAGACTCCATAGAATAGCAGCCTACTTAGTTCACCCCCAAAAGTGGGATAATCCAATTGCAAGGGAGATAGTAACTCCCCCAAGGCACTCACTATATCATGCCCCCATAAGCGTTTGGAGTCGGATAATAGGACATCATTATATCCATTGCGTGGTTGATGGTGGTTGTATTCTAATTAGCTATTGGGTGTATACCTAAGTTTGCGAGAGAGGATTTTCTCACTATGACAAATTGGCTCTAGGGATTAGAAAGTGTTGGTATCATTGATTTTTTTTAACAAGCGTGTTTGTTGTGTTTGTGAAATTGAAACAATCAAACTAAACTGAAAACCAAAAATTGCAAACAGAACGTAAAAAACAAAAACTTCCCGGTGACAAACAATATTTTCTCATGTATTTTCCCATCATTTCTCATACAAGTCAGGATCCTGCACTTTTTTATTCATATCACCCTATGTGAGTACTCTTATCACCCTATGTGAGTACTCGTATCACCCTGTGAGAATATTCATATGAAAGTCTACATTTCCTACATGTTTTGACCTGTTGTTGATCTGTTGTATATATTTCAGTACAGGAAATCTAATTCCTCAAATTTTTTGTAGGGAACACTCATACTCAATTTTGCAAATATCTATCCAGATACCCTATTTGACTTGTCTTTACTGATCATAGACCTTTGGTTAGGCTTTGTATTGTCTTCTGCGGTTTTGATTCTAGAATAGTGAGCTTGTCCTAGTCATCATTTTTAGTCATAACTATTTGATAGCCCAATTTATATTGTCTTGAGTCCTAATTTTTTGTTCTAGTCCTTTAATTAATCCATCGTCATCATTTTAGTCTTATCTATCTATTGTCCTTTTCTGATTCGTGGGTGCATTTTTTTATCTAGGTTTTTTAACCTTGACTTGAATCGAATTCATTTGCATCTCCTTCTTAGTTGGAATTTATCTTTTTGTCACCATCATCGGTCTTGGACGTAGTCATCACATCAATATTTACTTCAACACTTGTCAGGAAATCGATTGATTCATGCCTATACAAACTAGAGACTGTCTCAAATAATTTCAGGAGGAAGAGAGACAACATCTTGCATTTGAAGTAAACCCTCTTTTCATATAACAACCAGAAACCTCAAAAAATTCAATCTCTCATCAAGACAAGTCGTCTGAGCCTAATGAGGCCAGTAGTGCCATACGTAAAAATGACAGAGACATTCTCAAAATGATGAAAACCATCATAACTCAATAGAAAGAATAGTACTTTATGGAATTAGCACGACAAGGAGCCCAACTTCCTCCTTAATATAGAGCTGAAGACATCATAGCTAAAGAGGAAGAAACTCCTTTAACACTGGTAACAAAACAACTACAAGCCTTTCAAATTGAGTTACGAGAAATGAAAAGGAAAAAGAGAAAACTACCATGAAGTATTCTATGGATACCATTTTTCCATTTCCTTTCGATAAATATTTGTACTTACCTTCATTCCCACATGGATTTGAGATCCCAAAATTTGACAAGTATTTTGTTCAATTTGATCCGCAAGATCACATCTGGGAGTTCTATCCTCTATGCACATAATTTATGTATGAACAAGCATACCTCATACATCTCTTTCCCCAGAGTCTAGGTGACTAGGCCATGGAGTGGTTTTTGAAGTTACCCACAAGAATCAAAACTTTCAACAAAATGATCAATCTATTTTTACAACAATATTCGTATAACATCCAACATCCCATGATAATGACTGATTTGTGCCATACCAAGCACAAAATGGAAGAGCCTTTTCTAAATTTTCTTTAGCTATGGATGAAAGTATTTTCTCAATGTCTACATCTCATACCTAAATATGAGAAGATGGATATATTCACTAATGTGTAGATCCCCGAGTACAACTTCCCCATACAGATGTAAGATCTACCCACCTTTGACAAAATAGTGAAGAGTGCACTAAAAATAAAAGACGTGCTTGTCAAAAAGGGAGAAAACACTCTTTACAAGGAAATAAAGTATGGTTCCAGTTCCAAGGATAAGAAAAAGTCTTGGAACAAAACAAAGTGGTAAATGACAGACTAGTTGACCATGTTTCTCCTCAATCAAAACCAACAATCCTCAACCTGGCAAGTAGTAAAAAGGCCCTAAATTTTTTTGAGAACACCACTAACTCTCCTTCAAAAGGGACAAGTAATCTCATGAAAGAGAAACCTTGGGTCAAATGCAAGCCCAACTTCACTCCTCTAGGTGAATCATACGAATCAGCGCTCAAAACTCTTATGGAAAATAAACTGATCACATTGCCAGACAACTCTAGACAATATGAACCTAAGGTGAAACCAAAATGGTGGAGCGATAATGACTATAATGAATTTCACAGGAATAAGGGACACAAGTGTGATATTTGTATGAGATTCAAGCATAAGATCCAAGATCTCATTGACAATAAAACAATCGCGGTCGACAATCATGCCACGAATGTTGATCATAAAACATTTAAAAATACCTTGCCTAAATATCAAAAAGGGCATATATCCAAACAAGGTGCCAGAATAAATCACACATACAATGCTAATGATGGTAACACCATACATATGCTTAAGCCAATCCCTTCTAAATATTGCAATGTCATTATCATTAAGAAAGAAAAAAAAAAGAGTTTAGGGCAGCTAATTCTTTGACCAACATATAGTCTAAAGTCACCCTTAAGGGAGTTGGGCCTTCCAACCCTTTTGCATCTAGTAACCAATCAGTGTCATCAAAACCTTCCACAACAATGAACAAACAACCAGCTATAACCATGTATAATTCATCAAATTCAAAATAGCTAGCTTCGTCTCATGCTGCTGACTACAACATTGCAGAGCAATTGCAAAGAACAAATGCTCAAATCTCAAATTTTGAATTGCTCAAAAAATTTGCAGCTCATACACAAATCCTGGATAAATGTTTGTCAACTTCCAATATTCCTAAGGACTTGGACTTAGATCGGTTTCAATCCATGGTGGGTCATTTGACCTCACCCCACTATCTATTATTTTCAGAAGAAGATGATAATTCTTTGAGTCACCCTCACAATATATCCCTACACATTCAAGTCATGATCCACATGTGTTGTATCAAATGAGTCTTGATAGATGGAGGTGCATGGTTGAACATATGTACTTACAAGTTGATAGAAAAATTGGGTTTTTAAGAGCATGTCATTGATCCCAAGAAGAAGATAACAATAAAGGCATATGATGAACACAAGAGATCTTCCAAAGGTCATGTAAGTTTACCTATCAGAGTCAGTCCTATAGAAATAGAATTCATATCTTCCACTAGCATACAAAATTTTGTTGGGAAGACCATGGATCCACGAGATGCAAGTTGTCTTGTACACTTACCACCAGTGCATCAAATTCTCTTTCAACAGGTTGAATTAATTGTTCCTACAAATACCAATTATGCTTACAATGCTTTGAAATAATCGGTTGATACTCTTATCTGATACAATAGAGAAGCTTCTACCTCTTAGTGAGCTAGAGATATGGTGGATGAAATAGAAAATAATCTCAAAATCAAAGACACTAGGATAGGTGGATACATGATAGAACATGTTATGTCGCTAACATCCTTTCCCACATCACCCAAATCTTATGGGATACCTTCAGAGGAAACAAAACCATTAACTACACAAACCAAGGTAATCTATGATGGTATCTTTATTCAAGCAACTGCACCGCTTGAAGATGAAAATGAAGATAAAGCTATCCTAGAATGGTTGTACAGATAACCTGAAGATAATGAAATTAAACATTGTGAGATATCTTCTGATAAATATGGAAAGGGATATGAGTTGATTCAACGTATGGGTTCTTTAGGAAAAGGGCCTATAGGGTATAATCAAAATGGTCTCATAGAACCCATAGAACCCAAGTACAAAATTTCTAAAGATACAATTGGCCTAGGATTCTTATCAGCTAAGGAATTGAGAAATAAAGACATCCCCCCTTGTAAGTGGGACAAATTTATTGAGGAGGATGAATATCCTTATCCTATTCCTCTATGTATCATGTCTCTTCTTTATTGGAATGAAGAAAAAAGTCCCCAGATTAACACTACAAAACAAAAAAAATCCAAAAGAACAACAAATGGTTCCAGATCAAATAGAGGCTTCAATCTCTAAATAAAGTCCTAATACAAAGCAAGAGGACATAACCATAGAAGAATTTATAGGAAGGACTCATCCTAATTGGGGTCAATGGGTAGAGTTTCCTCATGTCTTAGATATGGTGGACCAAGATGAAATAGACTCTCATGAGTATGAATTTGACAGTCTTCCCGAAGAAACTCTAGATAAAGAGGTCAACACAATGAAACAATACGTAACCAAACTCAAGGTAGGTGAAAGTTCAGGGATTAGGTCTGACAAGTTAGATCCTCAAATCCCTAACATGGGGTTTGATAATTTCATTAGGACCCTCACCAATTTGAACACATCTATATAGGGTAATAATTTAGGACTCTACTTAATGGTCCAAGTCTATGATGAACATACTGTGAACACCCTAGAACATGCCAAATCCTTGCCACTCATGCATCCTGAACTCATTAATTGGGCTTTGCAAGAACAACCCATGAACATGCCTACATTTCCCAATGAGTATGCTTTAGCTTTCTATCTTAACATTGTTGAATGAGTCACCTCCTCCACCAGTGAGCCAAGCATGAACATGTATAAGAAGATATCAAGTACCCCAGTCAGAAAATAGAAATGAAAAGAAACAAACATTTTGAAGGCGAAAACCACATTGTGGTAGTTTCAGAACAAAAAATAGTAAAAAGAAAAGACACATCCAATGGTGAAAACCTCTCTGAGGCACTGAAGGATGGGGAACTTAGTATCTTATCGAGTCACTTCTAGGAGCGATCATAGTGTTGATAGAACCAATGCAACCTTTTAATATTGGAACTGAAGAGCATCAACGTATAATCTATCTGGCACAATCACTATCAACAGAGGAGTTGGAAGAATTCACAATTCTTTAAAGAAAAAAATATCAACTTCGCATGGACTTACTCTAATATGCCAGGATTGGATCCAGATCTCATAATGCACCATCTCTCAATTGCATCTGGATTTAAACCAGTTAAACAAAAGCTTAGAAAGATGCACCCTCATATTTCTCTACTAATAAAAGCCGAGTTGGAAAAATTTCTCAAAGATGGATTCTTCAGAGTGATTGACTATGCAGAATGGATCTCAAATATTGTGCATGTATCAAAACTAGATAAGTCTATCTGAGTATGCACTGATTTTAGAGATCTCAATAGGGCATGTCCCAAATATGACTTCCCTTTTTGCCAATATCGACATGATTTTTGATATGACAGTCCAACATGAGATATACTTCTTAATGGATGGCTTCTTAGGATATAACTAGATCAAAATTTCTCCTGAGGATCAAGAGAAAATAGTGTTCACATGTGATTGGAGTACCTTCTATTGGAAAATTCATGCCATTTAGTTTGAAAAATGTAGGTGTTACCTACCAAAGAGATGTAACAATGATATTTCATGATATGATGCACAAAAACATGGAAGACTATGTAGATGATACCCTTGTGAAGACCATGAAAAGTTCCACATGTCTACAAGATCTAAGAAAGAATCTAGATAGAATGGAATAGTTTATACTAAGGTTAAACCCAAAGAAATGTGCATTTGGTGTGACATCTGGTGAACTATTAAGATACATTGTCTCAGCAAAAGGGATTGAAGTGGATCCCACAAAGGTATAAGCAATCATGGAGATTCAACCGCCAAAGAACATCAACCAAATGAGAACACTCCAAGGGAGGATTCAATCCATTAGAAGATTCATCTCACAACTAGCTAACAAAGCATAACCATTCACAAAGACCTTGCGCAAAGGAGTGAAGTATCAATGGGATGAAACATGTGAAAAGAACTTCAACCAAATCAAAGAAAATTTGGAAAATCCACCAGTCTTGATGTTTCTTATACATGGTAAGCCATTGATTCTGTACATCTCAGCTACTACAACATCATGAGGAGCACTCCTTGCACAAGAGGACAAGAACAAGAAAGAACAAGATATTTCCTACATCTGTAGAACCTTGGTCTCATTTAAAATGAAGTAATCGATGATTGAGAAGGCTTTCCTGGCAGTTGTGCTTACATCACAAAAAATGAGGCATTATATGTTGGCACACTCTGTGAAACTAGTTGCAAAAATTGATCCACTGAAATACTTTTGGAGCAAATCTATATTGACAGGAAGGTTAGCTAAATGGGTCATGATGCTCAGTGAGTTTGACATTGAATATGTTGAACGAAAGGCTATCTAATGGAAATTCATTGTAGATTAGTTAGTTGAAGCTCCAAAACAAGATGATCAACCTATCAATGTGGAGTTTCTAGATGGATCCATTATGCACATCATTCATAGATCTTGGAAGATGTTCTTGGATGGTTCTTTCACTCAGCAAGGTTCGGGTGTAGGGGTGTTATTTGTCACTCCTCAGAGTTACTCAGTCTCTAAGGCATAAAGGCTCCTATTCCCTTATACAAACAACATTTTTGAATATGAAGCCTTAGTGAATGGAATAAAATTGGCTATTGAATGGAATATTTCCAAGTTTCATATTTATGGTGACTCTCAACTAGTGATCAACCAAATCGATTATGTCTATTAAATGAAGGATCATAAGCTCATACCTTACAAAATAATGGTTGATGATTTCAAAAATTACTTCACTTTTATCACATTCCAACATATTTTGAGGACACAAAATAGAGTTGCCAATGCAATGGCTACACTGGCCTCCTTACCTCAACACAGAGAAGACTTCCATTATGGGTTCCTAGTGGAAGAGCTCCACTGCCCAGCTTATAACTCCCCTAACTCCCAGATGGTTTGTTATGTCATAGAAAAAGAATCATCCAGCTACCAATATGTTTACACTTACCTACACCATCAGGTCATCCCTGATGAGCTAACCCGTAATGACAAACGACACTTGATCTGCAATGCCTCACTATATGTTCTATAGAAAATGACTTGTATGGGTGAAGACTAGATGGTAATTTTCTTAGGTATCTAGAAAAGGAAGAGTCTAAATGTGCGTTAGCTGAGGTTCATGAAGGTATTTGTGGTTCTCACTCTAATGGTCTGAATCTAGCTGAAAAATTGCTAAGAGTTGGCTACTATTGGCCAGACATGGAGAAAGAAGCAATAAGGTACTCTAAAATTTGTAAGAAATGTCAGCTACATGGAAATATTATACATGCTCCAGCCAGGGAGCTTATTCCTTTCACACATTGGCCCTTTCAATAATGGGCATTTGACCTCATCGGGCAAAAATATCCATCCTCTTCACACTAACATAAGTTCTTAGTAACAACCACATAATAATTGACTAAGTGGGTTGAAGCATTACCACTCATAAAAAGTAATAGGAAAATAGGTGGCCCTATTCATTTTGAACTACATAATATGTCGATATGGTATCCCTTCCTCCATTATAACTGATAATGGAGGGAAATTCAAGAACAATGATATAGATAAACTCTGTGATAAATTCACAATCAAACAACACTATTCTTCTATCTAATATCCACAAATAAATTGGGAGGTTAAGGCCTCAAATATGAATATGTTGAAAATCTTGCATCGCACTGTGAATAAATCAGGAAGGGATTGGAATTTGCATCTCGATCCTGCATTATGGGCCTACAAAACAAGCATTAGAATGCCTACTAGAGCAACACATTTTGCTCTAGTATATGGAATAGAAGCAGTCCTACCCATAGAAGTAGAGATCTCATCTCTTAGGGTGTCTTTACATAGGCTAATAACATATGAAGACCGCAGAGCCATGAGACTGCAAGAGCTAGAACTATTGGATGAGCATTGGCAAGTGGCGTTCGATCATCTCATAACATATCAAAAAATAATGTCAAGATGATATAATAAAAAGGTCAAACCTAAAGATCTTCAGGTTGGTGACCCAGTGTTAAGAGAAAATCCCCGCAATCCATCACATCGAGAACACAAGGGGAAGTTTGAACCCAACTAGTTGGGTCCCTATATCATTACTGCTGCATTTGGCTCTAGCATCTATTGACTCTCTACACCAGAAGGAGAACAGCTCTAGGAGGCCATCAATACTCTCCACCTAGAGAAATTCTACACTTGAGCATTCTCAATATCCAGCAGCATGTACATATATACATGGTCCTAAAAAAAGATAGAAAAAGTGAAAAATATCCTGAAGAAAAGCTAAAAATCAGAAAAAGTCCTAAAAAATGATTATCTTGGTGAAAACCTAGCAATAGGTGCCTTGATGAATAAAAAAAAATTAAAAAAAAAAATTAAAAAAAAAAGAAGAGAAAAATACAAAAAAATTAAAAAATAAATAAAATAGTACCTTGGTGAAAACCTGGTAAACATGCGCCTTGGTAGCAAAAATAGAATCTCTGCCAAGTAGGTGAAAACCTAGTAAACATGCACCTCTTGTACTCAACTGCTCTATCTATCAATGCACATCTTGACATACTTCATGCTTTCTTGCCATTTTCTTTAGTTTGTACATAGCTTTCAGTCACTTTTGTGACACATTGGTTCCTCTGAGAACTGTTGTGGCTTGAAACCGATCAGAGTCATAGTCTGGGGGCAATTGAATTGGCTTTGTCTCAAAATTCTAAGTCAAGTCAGGTGTTCAACAATGTCATCTTGGATTGAAGTTTTTTTCATCTCGATCCTAGTGTATCACTTGTTACTAGCGGCGAGCAGTCCAATTTGATCAATCTGGTGAACCAAACCAGAGTCAGTACCTTCGTCCTTCCTAACGAATAGTTTGTCACTGACACAACGGTGTTTCTCAACACCCTAATCAAAAAAATTTCTTAACACTACTTATTTGGACACATTTGTGTTTCTCAACACACATTGGATAACACATCATGAACCTTAATATTGACTTAATAACACTCAAGTACACAACTATGTTTATCAAGCACTATGCACTCATAAGCATGACAATGTTTCTCAACACCCTACATAGACAAACATATAATGCTCACAAAACTTTCTAAAGGTATTTTAAACATTTTCTTGAATTTTTTCTAATATCAATACGTTTTCCCATCTTTTCTTTGATTGCTACTTGTTGGTGTGGTCTCGATGATCCTGCAATGCCAAAATTAAAATGGGTGTCTCTGATATGAGCTTCCACATTAAGGTGGAAAATCCTCACATGCCTCAATTTTGTTTACTTGCATGCCAATGTGAGGTCAGAACTATCTCCTTGACAATTATTAATCTATTTGTTTACACAAGATCACACTCATGGTTATCTCGGCTCTATATGCCTTGATAGTGGTGCACTCTTGCAATATCAACTGGAAACAATGTTGATGTCATCTTGGCATTAATACCTTGATTCTTACATTGGTTTCTCACATTTTATCTGATGAAAGTCATACTTATATCCTTATGGTCATTGTTGCGCCGGTAAGGGTTGTATCGACTCTAATGTCAAAAATGCTCAGTGATGAAAATAGCGAAGAAAAATCCATTGAATAAGTCCTAGGTTTCATTCATGTTAGATCATGCATTACAGTTTGATAACATGACAATACAGGAGGGATTCTCTCTCCAATGAAAGGTAAGAGTTGATTTCAAAATGATCATCATATTCTCTCTCATCAAGCGATCAACAACGCATCATTGGAGATATGACCGAGTACCTATGTATTGACAAAATAGTTTCCTATAAGAGATGTTAGAAACATTGCATATCCATTATATAGTTAGGTGCATCCATGTATATACATTAGAAAAGAAATCAAAAACATCACAAATGCATTGCATCAACATAAGTAGCATCATATTCATCCATACACATTAGAAAATAAATAAAAAACATCACAAATGTATTGCATCAACATAAGTAGCATCATATTCATCCATATTTAGAAAAGAAATAAAAAACATTAACATAAGCATCTACATAGTCATCCATGTACATCACAAGCATACAAGCTCATAAAAGAAAATACATCCATATAGAGAATCATAAGGAAATAAAACTTCTCATAACATCATTTAACACAAGTATAATGAAATCATAATCATATGTCTCATATATATCATCAAATTCCAAATGTCAAAGGTATAATGATCTCAAAATATATAAAATATGTCATCAAAGCAAGTAACACAAAATGGGGATGTCAAAACGAGGAATCACTATATAATCCTAGCTCTTGGCAACATCCTCCTCATCGCCTAGAATGTGTAGTGGTGATGGTGGTGGAGGAGGAGGAGGGGCCATATCCTCTGATCTAGGAGCTCACGCACCCTTTGATCTCACTAAAAAATATGTGTAAGATGGAGCATGCCAATCCATAGGCACCACAACACTGTATGCAACATAGTAATAGTTTGCCTGGCTGCTCTGGTATGTCATTGCATGCTAGTATCCATCACGCTCCTAATTCTAGGTCTGCAACCGGTGTTCCAACTCTCTAATCTAATCTTGTGCAGTCGTTAACAACACCTATGAAATCCTCAATCTACCTCTTAGTGATTGGATGATATCATGTGGTGTCTTCTCTCGAGGTCCCCCGCCCTCTCCTCCTGCTATTGCATGATTCCTAGCCTACTCATCTTGCCATCGTTGCAACTGTCGTGCGGCCTCCTGAAAAATTGGAGCATCATGTCCACCAACTAGGGAATCCACCCCCACAAAACCTAGAGTACCTCCCTCACCTCTCCTCCTCTATCCAACAATTTTCATTGTTATGCTCAAACTCACTTCGGTGTCTTCTACTAGCCATATAGGTACTACCATCGATATGTCAGCTCGGGTAGGCTCCACCTCATTGATCCTAGGGGCAGGGGCAGTTGGATCTATAAAACATGGAAAAGGGTGATGAGAAATGTAATCCATGTACTTTGGTTTCACCCCTGCATCTCCAACATCCTCCAGATAATCCCATGGGGCTCGACGTAAATTGTACAAATATTGTACAACCATCACATATATCATTCGAGGGCCCCACCCTAAATGAACCTCTTCAGTAAATCAGGCATATGTAGTGAGCTCAAAAGATACTGCCCATGGTCTACCATACTACCTATGCACTCACAATATCACAAATATCTCCACTATGGATGAGGTGTGACCAATCAAGGGACGTGTGATAAAAATATCCCTGCTTTGTGCTCGCCAATCCCCCCATCCCTTTGTGCCCCTATATGGCCTCCATGTGACAATTATGAGGTCATTATAATGTCTCCACCAGTATTTTGTCTTCCCCAAATAGGGTTTTGTGATGTACCCTGCATATCTATATATATAAGGATGCTCATCTCGTCGAGCATCATCGACCACAGGTTTGCAGATGGTAAGATGCTCCCATGCCCAGATCTAAAGAACCAACACTCCAACTGTGAGGCTCTTGGCCTCACGATAAAAGATATCATGTAGCTCATGGTACATATGATCAAGTAAGCATGAGCCCCATCCTAGATTTTCTTACCTATCCAGCAAATCCTCCATAATTGTACCCCACCTACATTGGGAACCCTATTGTCCTCTATCTGGCATGATGAAGCAACCTATGAAACCAACCATAACATGATAAAGTCAGAAATGATTGGCATAGAGGCTTATCATAGTGTCCCATGACACCCATCGCTCCATAATATCATTGTCCTGAAAGTTCTGACGAACAACTATCATACTGGGGCGTTGTGCAGTTTCATACTGAACTAGAGGACCACCAAATGGAATACGAAGGATGAGGTACACATCTTTAGGAGTCACTGTCATCTCACTACTGGGAAAGTGGAAGGTATTATGTTCGCTATGAAACCTCTCCATGAGTGTTGTCAGTAACCTGTGATTCACATGGATCTCTAGGATAGACAAGAGCCAGCCAAACTTGCAATCTGTGATATCAACTCTCTCAGCATCCATCAATCTATGCACTGATATCATCATGGGTGGATATGTGATCCAAAATTATATGTCCAACAATATCTCCTACAGAAAATGAACAAAAGAGCATCATTACAATGATCAAAATGACCAAATGCAACATACATATGTTAGAAACCATGCTAATGATGCAAAATCAACAATGGGAAAAACTAAATTTGGACAATCTAGCCTTCAAAATTGCTCGTTGTTTTCCATAAGAGTAAGTGCACTAGAATATAGTCTTGTATGAGTATTCCTACAAGGTACTATGATTAAAGGAGCTGATACAAGTACCTACTACAGACAATACGAAGAAATGAGTTTCTATGAAGGTGCTCGTACAAGTTAAGGGTGGAGTTGATATGAGAATCCTAATGGTTTGATATAACTAAAGATTTCTAGGCAGTTTCTTGTATGAATCTTAACCACGATTCCTACAAAATCTCGTGGATGATTGGTTCAAAAATGTGAAAATCAACTAAAAATTCAATAGAAATGCAATCAAAACTACTCAAAGGGGTGGTTTTTTGGGCACTTACCACTACTTTGTAGTTCCTCAGTCAGTTGTACAATTGTTGGTGCTCAAATTGATGATCTTAGACAAGAACTACCATTTTAAGCTTCAGTGGCTTTTTAGCTTTCTCAAAATTGAAGGTTGAAAAAAAAATGAATGGCCCTTTTGGCCCTTATATAGGTTTTTGCCCTAAATTTCAACTTGCTCCAATTGATACAAAAATGGCACCCCTAGCTAATCTTATCATCCTGATTCCATTTTTGGGATCAAAATCAAAATGTGAGATCATTTTATTTGTCAAAATCACAGTTTGAATACTTTTATTCAACCGTAGTTGACCACTTGTGCAATCAATCTCTAAAACTCCAATCTAATGGGAATTTTCTCTATAAAAAACTTAATGTGCCATATTTTTTTGTCAAACTTGCTCAACAAGACCTAAAATAAGTGTATAATGGGTCATAAATGCTTCCAACCTCATCAAATCAGATCAGTCTCTTCCTACATCATTTTATCAATCAAATTGCTTCTGACCACTCGGGCACCTAGCCATATTTTGATTTTTCTCTCGAGGGGGCATGATCATGACATCAACAATTCAGTTATCACATCATCAAACATCGAGAAATTTGTGAATCTTTAATTAAAAATCAAACCATCAAATCAAACAAGAACTCATCGTAAGGGGCATCTTAGCTTCATCGCACCACTTCAAGTTGATATTATTGCAATTCATTAGGGGCTTATCAGTTTCATCACTTCAAATAAAACTGATTGTCCTCTTTAGAAATTGGCTTCATTGCATCAAATCAAGTCAATTTCTCTAATCGATCTCTTAATGGTAATCAGTTTCATTGCATCACATCAAACTGGTTATTTGTTCAAACCAATCCAACATTTTAAGAGTTTTTTGGCATTGATCAATTGCATCACTTCAAATAAAAATTGTTATTGGTCATTATATATCATCATAGATCAATCAACATGTGCTCATTTTCATCACTTCACATCAAATTGACCATTCTGATCTATCTTCATCGGTTCTAGTCCAATCAAGTTTAGAATCCATATATTTGAATCAATCGACTTGAGAGTAGTTTCATCACTTTACATCAAACTATTATTGGTCTCAATGCTATCTATTCTTTGAATCAATGCATTGGTCACACATTAATTCAAATAGGAGAAAATGTAATCACCTAAAAATGGTCAGGTGACTAAAAATGTAATCACAGATCAGGTGACTCAATTTACATCAAACTTGATAACATCACTAGTGGGAGAATACAACATCAGACATAGGAAATCCACTCTCTATCATCCGCAGGAAAATGGACAAGTAGAGATAACCAACATAGAGATTGAATCCATCCTCACAAAAATAGTGGACTGTAATAGAAAGGATTGGGCAAATAGGCTATCGAAATAAATTTGGGTCTATAGAACTACATGGAAGACCACAACAGACTTTACTCCATTTAAAATTCTCTATGGAAAGACAATTGTCATGCCTATTGAATTTGAGCATAAGATTCTCACAACTGCATTACAACTTGACATGAATTTATTAGCAGCACAAAAAGACAGAGTCCTGCAACTCAACGCCCTAGATGAAGTCAGAAAGTAAATGTCACAACAAACAAAGTTAGTACAAAATCAATGCATGAAATGAATTGACAAGCATATCAAGGATAAGAAATTTTGCCTTGGAGACTAGGCATTACTTTATGATTCAAGATATAAAGAAACCATGGGAAAACTATAGATCTGTTGGCTAGGGCCATATGAGATTAAAAAGGTCTTTCAAAATGGAACAATTCAACTGTCAACCATAGATTCAGTAAGATTTATGTTGTTGGTCAATGGTCATAGATTGAGGTCATATCACAAACCTGCTACCAAGGAGGAGTTCCTGCAAAAATTCAAACCTTCAAGGGACTCCGTGGTTCCTACAACAGAAGTTAAAGGACTTCCTACTGCGTCACCTCTTTAACTTTCCTATTGCATGCAATCATAATAAATACATCCACCTCTCATGGTTGTACTTTTGATCTATAATAAAAATCTACCTCCATTTCATGCCATCTATCTTCCACTTCACTCCAACTCCACTCCATCAAGTCATTCATTCGTACTTCAAGCCGAGATGACGTCAACATGAGTATTGCTCAGAATAAATTATATTAACCTGCATTGATTACTCCAAACATATCCATGAAAAGGTACACACCTATATTTAATTTTTATTAGATACATTTATTATTTCATGATTTAATAATATATATGAATTGCATATATGTCAGATCTTACTTGTCCTCTCATATCCACATGTGTGGACACATGTCAAACTTTAAGTTGGGAGACATGGAAATATTTTTGATCCATGTCATATCCAATTCCATGTCACCCATGTCCTTAAGAGAAATGTCACGTCATGATTCAAATTGTGGCTCTTTTTAAATACTTTAGAAAGGTTGATGTGATAGTTTACGCAAATAAGCGTTGGATGATATCAATTTTAGTTACTGATCGTGATGTTGATATTCATGTTTTGTCACTGACGTCAACATATATTTCTATGGAGAAGACAGATTGACTACTTAACTGGAACGAGTGTACAGACACTGTATGGATGATACAAAAGGATCGAAGTTGGATTTATGTAGAAGGATGTTTCCTAACCTTACTCCTAATGTCGCTTAAATTTATGTTATATTCTGTGGATGTTACAGTTCATTTGGTGAAGACTGGTTTTCTGGACTGCAACTGTGATTCTAGACAGAGCAGGTCTCTATGTTTCGGGTATATCTTTCTGATGGAGATATTTTAGAACTTGTGAGCTTACTGATGGACAACCGACATATGTTAGAGTAATGGGTTATGTTCGATTGTTGATTGAAGACTGATGACATCAGCTATGGTGTGTACTCTAGAGAAGACCTATTTCCTGGCCAACTTTAGACATGTAGCGTGTGGAATTAATTATGAGCATGAATTGTAGATCTGGAAGTATATGTAATGAATTTTAAATGTTGTATACTTGTCTTAGATATCATGTGTATCTTAGCAAGGGGATATGTAATTATTTGTATGATGGAAAGCCTTAATTGGCCAACCTAATTAATTATGTATTAGGAAAGCTTAATTGGCCGACCTAATAAGCTATTGTGTAAGGGTATATATGGAAGATATATTCTTGTGGAGAAGTGTGATAGAGAAAAGAAGAGAAGGAATTTGTAAAAGTTGCGAATCTTGTTGACTGCTGGATGCAAGCAGAGTTGATACTTCATTGGAACTAATCAAGCAAAGATAGTTGCTGGCAGATAGTTCTCTGATTGTGTATTTGCTTTATACACTTGTGCAGATTGTAAATCCTTGAGGGTGGTTATATCCTTCTTTGGGAAGTGTTCCTTGGCAGTGAGCCTACTATTTCCTTTGACTCCTAATAGGGTCTATCTCCTAACATGGACTGTGTACTGTAATGTTGTGACAAGCTCCTAATAGGGCTAATATTTTTAACAGGGATACTATACTCTCAGTACATTATTTGTGGGTGTTGATTCCCACCGGGGTTTTACCTTTAACAGGGTTTCCTCAACAACAAATATTGTGTTTTGGTGTTTTCTATTACCGTGTTATCATTTACATTTGCAGATTTGGTTTATAAAGTATAAATTTGAAAAATCTATATCACAACTGATTCACCCC
Source organism: Thuja plicata (assembly GCA_018584345.1). Lineage (NCBI taxonomy): Eukaryota > Viridiplantae > Streptophyta > Pinopsida > Cupressales > Cupressaceae > Thuja > Thuja plicata. The sequence continues at coordinate 209,126 of MU224699.1, forward strand.
CCCGCCCTCTCAGTTGTCTTGTGGACTATTATTCCTAACAATTGGTATCAGAGCTACTGGTCCTTAGAGAGAAAGTTTAATAGCTTGAAGTGATCCTAAAGATGACTTACTATAGGAAGGATAGTCTGAAGTTTGATCTTGAAAACTTTGACAGTTGGTAGAACAAGAGGAGAACACATTTTCTATGTCTAGGAATCAACTACTGGATGATCACAAAGAAGAATGTGGCAGTATAAACTGAAGATGAGTTGGACACGGCTACTGAAGACAAAAAGAAGCTATTTTCATACAATATGGTTGTAAGGGAATCTATGATCAATGCACTATCAGGAGGATAATTCACTGAAGTGAAGGACTTGGACTATGCACATGAGATCTAGACAAGACTGGAGGCATTGTATGTTGGAGACAAGTTTACAAAGCAAGAAAAGCTACAGAACTGGAAGACAAAGATAGAATCACTAAAGATGAGAGAAGATGAGAATGTCCGAGCATATGCATAGAGAATTGTTGAGGTAGTTACTAGTATTAGGAAATCTGGAGGTACTTACAATGAGGAAGAAGTAATTGCAAAGATTCTCAGATCTTTGATACCTGCATATAGAACTAAAGTACAGGCTATAGAGGAGATCATACCTTTGACACCGAACTTCACCAGAGAGATATTGATTGGCAAACTAACTACATTTGAGGCCACAGAATTGGGAGCCACTTTACCTAAAGTAGAGTCATCATTCAAGGAAACCGTGCACAAGAACAAGAAGACTCTATCTGGAAATGCAAGCACAAGCAGTAGTGATCTAAAAGAAGAACTTGGAGCCTATGCTGATGAATGGGAACATATACAGGAAGAAGAAAGAAAGCTAGATGAAATTGTTGCACTGATTGCCAGAAGAGAAAAGAGAGGTAAGGGTAAGTTTGAGGAAAAATTACCTTTGAAATGTTTTTCATGTAACAAGACTGGTCATTTTGCATCTAGATGTCCTACAAGAATTCCAAAGCACAAACCTAAGTTTTTCAAGTCTAAGTTCTCAAAGGATAAGGAATGTTATTATGCTAGTGAAGGAATATCTGATGATGAGGATGAT
>MU224699.1:210364-227311 GCA_018584345.1 Thuja plicata
ATGATGGTGGTGTTGTCAGATTTGGTGACAATACTCCTAAACTTATTATTGGAGTTGGATCTATTTCTTTGGATGGAAAGACTAACACTGATAATGTATTACTTGTTGATGGACTTAAGCACAATTTGTTGAGTGTTGGACAACTAGTGGACAAGGGTTATCAACTGAACTTCACAAACGGAAAGTGTAATATCAAGAGAAAAACAAGAGACTTGATAGCATCTGTTACTAAATCCAGAGGTAATGTATTTGAACTAAACACATCGAAGATTCTCATTTTATTGCAAAGGTTGATGATAGCTGGTTATGGCATAGAAGATTTTGTCATGTTAATTTTGACAACATTGTGAAGGCAATTATCACAAAAGCAGTAAGAGATCTAACTAAAATTGTTAAGCCATCTAACACTATGTGTAGAGAATGTGTTATGGGGAAATAGACTAGAAGCACCTTCAAGAGCAAAGCCTATTCAGCAAAAGGGAAGTTGGATCTGGTGCATACAGATCTATGTGGTCCTACAAGAACAAGATCATACTATGGTGAAAGGTATTTTATACTTTTTATTGATGACTTTTCTAGAATGATGTGGGTTACATATTTGAGAGAGAAATCTGAGGCAATTGACAAATTCAAAATATTGAAGGCAAAAGTTTAGAATGAATCTAGTATAAAGATGAAATGTTTGAGATCAGACAGAGGAGGAGAGTTTACATTAGAATTGTTTAATACATATTGTGAAGAAAATGGAATACATAGACAGACTTCAGCTCCTAGAACTCCACAACAGAATGGGATAGCAGAGTGAAGAAATATAACTATATTAGATGTTGCTAGGACTATGTTGTTGGAAGGAAATGTATCACATGTTCATTGGAGAGAAGTAGTTGGCACTATTGTGTACACATTAAATAGAATTCAGATCAGAGAAGGTACAAATAAAACTCCTTATGAATTATGGTTTGATCATACACCGACTATGAAATATTTTAGAATATTTGGTAGTAAATGTTACATCAAAAGAGACAATGAGATAGGAAAGTTTGATGCTAGAAGTGATGAAGGAATATTTCTTGGTTATTCCACTAAAAGTAAAGCATATAAATGTTTCAATCTGAGACTAAGGAAACTAATTGGAAGTGCCAATGTGAGGATAGATGAGAAATTTCAAATTCAGGAAAGAATGTATGATTGTGGTCAGATTACAGAATCAAGAGAAGTTCTTGCTGAACCTAAAGGACCCTTGATGATCCAGAATGAGATTGAAGAAGAAGAATAGGCATAAGCTACTGAGACATTGAAGACTCCAAGGTATGTCAAGAAAAAACACCCTCAAGATCAAACTATTAGTGATGCAAGCAAAGGCATGATGACTAGATCTAAAGTTAAGATGAGATCTATTTGATTTCTCAAGTTGAACCCAAAACTACTAATGAAGCATGTAAAGATGAATCTTGGACTAAAGCCATGGAAGAAGAACTAGAACAGATAAAGAAGAACAATACTTGGGAGTTGGTTCCAAGACCTAAGAACAAGAATGTGATTGGCACTAAGTGGGTTTTCAGAAACAAAATGGATGAGGAAGGTGCAATGGTAAGAAACAAGGCTAGACTGGTATGTAAAGGCTACTCACAAAAAGAAGGCATAGACTACGAAGAAACATTTGCACCTATTGCTAGATTGGAAGTTGTGAGACTATTCCTTGCTTATGCTGCACATAAAGACTTCAAAGTGTATCAGATGGATGTAAAATCAGCATTATTGAATGGTGATCTAGATGAAGAAGTGTACATTGAGAAACCTGATGGTTTTCCTTTGACAGATGATGAAAACATGGTTTACAGACTGAAGAAGGCACTGTATGGAATGAAACAAGCACCGAGGGCATGGTATGCAAGACTGGATAAACATCTACTTCGTTGGTTTCAGAAAAGGTAATGCAGACAGTAATTTGTATTTAAGAACTGATGAAGATGAAATCTTAATTATAGAAGTTTTTGTTGATGATATAATTTTTGGAGGCAATGATAAAATGAGTAAGAAGTTTGCTAAAGAAATGGAGAATGAGTTTGAGATGTCAATGATTGGTGAGATGAAATTTTTTCTTGGTTTGCAAATTAATTAGAGTAAAAATGACATATTTATATCTCAGACCAAGTACCTTAAGGAAATGTTGAAGAAGTTTGGAATGGAAAATTGTAAACCTGTTGGTACACCTATGGTAACAGGGAGAAAACTAACTAAAAGTGATGAGACTCAAAGTGTTAGGCAGACTAAGTACAGGTCAATGATTAGAGGTCTACAATATTTGATAGACACTAGACCAGATATTACCAATGCAGTTGGGATTGTGGCTAGATATCAGGTGGATCCTAAAGAGACACACTTTGTTGTTGTGAAAAGAATTTTTAGATATCTAAAAGGAACAATAGAGTATGGATAATGGTATGAAAAATATGATGATTTTACATTGCAGGCTTTTACTGATGCTGACTGGGCAGGAAATGTAGATGATAGGAAGAGCACAAGTGGTGGAGCATTTTTCCTTGGAAAAAGGCTGGTTTCTTGGTTGAGCAAGAAGCACAATTGTATTTCTCAATCTACTGCTGAGTCAGAGTATGTTGCTACTGCAATAAACTATACACAAGTTGTTTGGATGATACAAATGCTGAAGGACATCAGAATAATTTTCAAAGAACCAATGGTTATCCATTGTGATAACACCAACACAGTGAATATGTCAAAGAATCCTATAATGCATTCAAAGACTAAACACATTTCCATCAAGTATCATTTCTTAAGGGAGAAGGTAGCAGACAAAGAGATCAAACTGGAGTATATTAGCACAAAGGAATAGATAGCAGATATATTTACCAAACCTTTGCCAAAAGATGCTTTTGAATATCTCAGAGGCATGTTTGGGGTGATGGCCCCTCCCAGTGAAAACTAAATGATGCAGATGTGCATCAGTCTAGTGGATCTCAGAGCCATATCATTCTCTAGACTTGATGTATGGATCTACTCCTTAGGGGGAGTGATCACAGAAAATACTGGAGTACATTTAGGTGATCTTGCACCTAGCTGATTAGACATGAAGATTTGAAAAAGCTACATCTTACAGGAGACTATAGGTGAACTATGGCACCCTTTGCCATTGCTTCCAAAGTGGGAAGGAATCTATGAGAAAATCCCTATTGTTTTGGGAAATTTATGTTGAGGATATTGAGAAGATTGTATTGAGAGAGAGAGAGAGAGTACTTTTGGGTTGATGCATATAGATTTTCCCATATGTTGCCATCAATGCCAAAGGGGGAGATTGTTGGATGATATCAGTTTTGGTTACTAATCATGTTGTTGATATTCATGTTTTGTCACTGATACCAACATATATTTCAATGGAGAAGATAGACTGACTACTTAACTGGAATGAGTGTACGGACATTGTACAGATGATTCAGAAGGATCAAATTTGGATTTATGCAAAAGGATGTTTCCTGACCTTACTCCTAAGGTCGCTTGACTTTATGTTATATTATGTGGATGTTACAGTTCATTTGGTGAAGACTGGTTTTCTGGACTGCAACTGTGATTCTAGACAGAGCAAGTCTCTGTGTTTCAGGTATATCTTTCTGATGTAGATATTTTATAACTTGCAAGCTTACTGATGGACAACCGACATATGTTAGAGTAATGGGTTGTGTTCGATTGTTGATTGAAGAATTGTGACATCAGCTGTGGTGTGTACTCTAGAGAAGACCTATTTCCTGGATGACTTCAGACATGTAGCGTGTGGAATTAATTGTGAGCATGAATTGCGGATATGGAAGTATATGTAATGAATTTTAAATGTTGTATACTTGTCTTAGATACCGTGTGTATCTTAGCAAGGGGCTATGTAATTATATGTATGATGGAAAGCCTTAATTGGCTGACCTAATTAATTATGTATTAAGAAAGCTTAATTAGCCGACCTAATAAGCTATTGTGTAAGGGTATATATGGAAGATATATTCTTATGGAGAAGTGTGATAGAGAAAAGAAGAGAAGGAATGTGTAAAAGTTGTGAAGCTTGTTGACTGCTAAATGCAATAAGAGTTGATACTTCATTGGAACTAATCAAGCAAAGACAGTTGCTGGCAGACAGTTCTCTGATTATGTATTTTCTGTATACACTTGTGTAGATTGTAAATCCTTGTGGGTGGCTTTAACCTTCTTTGGGAAATGTGCTTTGGCAGTGAGCCTACTATTTCCTTTGACTCCTAACAGGGACTGTGTACTATAATGTTGTAGCAAGCTCCTAGCAAGGCTAATATCTTTTAATAGGGATACTATACTCTCTGTACATTATTTGTGGGTGTTAATTCCCACCAGGGTTTTACCTTTAACAGGGTTTCCTCGACAATAAATATTGTGTTTTGGTGTTGTCTATTATCGTGTTATCATTTACATTTGCAGATTTGGTTTATAAAGTATAAAGTTGAAAAATGTATATCAGAACCAATTCACCCCCCCCCCCCCCNATCAGAACCAATTCCCCCCCCCCCCCCCCTCACAGTTGTCTTGTGGACTGTTATTCCTAACAATAAGATCTTCTATATATTTGCCTTCTTGTTAAAACTCCTATTGCCACTATCAAAACCCTGATATGACTATTGTCTCCATCATTTATGAACTGTAATTTCTAAATTTAGACATCACAAAGGGTTTTAGTAAAAATTTCAATTGTAGAGCACATAAGTTGTAGAAAGAAACTAAGGTTTCTATGAGCTAAGTTTGGGAGTTGCAGAGATTTTGAGTAGTCAAGGAGTTAGTATTTTTCAATTTCTTGAAGCATTGGAGGTAGTTTTAATAATTTTCAACTAAAATTTGAGGAGGAATTTTGATTGTTTTTCACCATGGGAGGACCATGTATCAGACATTAACTCATGGTTCATAATGCAATACTGAATGAACCAATATGTGAACCCCCATTTAGGAATTGTGGGTGGTTAGATTATTTCATAAAACTAAATGGGCCTGATGATAATGTTGTGAGAGAATTCACCAACACATTTTCTAACAGGGATGCCCAGGTGAAAGGATTAAGGATTTTTGCAACTGAAGAAAGCATAGTAGAAGTAATAGGGCTTCTAGCTACATGAGAAGGTTTTCCAGAATCAAGGGACACTAGGACTGCTAGAGCAAGGTTTTCACACCCTAGAGATCCTCCTCTTCATACTAAAAAATAGGGGACAAAAAGGCTTTCATTGTCTCTTGTTTGGATTGAAGTGACAGTTTAAATTATCATATATTTAACTTGTGAGGGTAGGCAATCTCATCTACATTATGTGCATTTCAAATTATTTGTCCATATGTGCCATGAGATGTTGGTTAATGTACCCAATTACCTCTACAAATTTCTCTCTAATAACACTATGGAAACACAAAGAGGTAGGCCACATTTTAGTACTCATCATAGTCTGATAAAGTTGTTGGTAGAAAGGTCGTTAAGAGATGTTTCCCAAATCACCTAGGAAGAGTTTGTCACAATTCAAAGGTTTCAGTTGGATAATGTAGGACCCAGTGGTAGTAAAATAATGTGTAGGGTCAATACTCCTCAAGGAGATGTGAGAATGATAGTAGGATCTTCTTCCTCAAGGGCATCCCCTATAGACGAGGTTCCAAAATTGAGTATGCTAGCTGAGAAGCACTCACATGAGCCTTGAGCTACCAACATTGATATAAACCCTCCAATAGAACCTAGTGCCAGTACTTCAGAAAAAACTCTTAGAAGGACTAGGGATTTTGCAAGAAAGAAGAAAGGGAAAGCCAAGATAGATGAGGGTAGTGAAAAGATCATGGAAGAAAAAGACCATGAGCCGGTTACCCCTAGTTCCAAGAAAAGAAAGATGGAAGAATCACATCCTTCTACAACCTTTGTACCTATAACCATAGCCTCTAAGAAAGAAAGACAATCCAGGACTCCTGCAACTACTATGGAGACCCCCCAATGGAGAAGATCTAGACTGAACAAGAAGGCTATAGGCCAGAGTAAAGAACCAGTTGTCGATATTCCTATTGAATCCACTGAATCCCTTCGAGAAATTCCTTAGGAAGCATACTATAACATCAGTAGGCCTAAGGAGAATGAACCAATATCCACATTTGATGTGCATATGGATGATCCTTTTGAGGAATATGAACCACCACAGACAACAATTAGAGAAGAAGGTTATCCAAGAACACCTATTGAGAAGGTCAATGTGTTTGGGGAGATGTATGAATTGCATGAGGAAGTAGAAAGAGAAGACCTCTAGGTCAAGAGGATATAAAAATTCAAGAGGAAGAGGAGAAAAAAATAGAAGGTCTAGGATCCCAAGGCCTTGGTGAACAAATAGTTGTGGAAACATTGGAAGAACAACTAGTGTTGCATCCAAAATGACCAACCTTGCAACTAGTGTTGCGGTCAAAACAATCGGAATCAAGCACAAGTTAGGAAGGTAAGAAAGAAGGAATATTTGAATATAAAACCCCTAGCTCTCTTACTTGTCATTCAGTATCTTTGGATTTTTATAAAGATATGTAGTATAGACAAACTGAATGGGAAATTGAGAAGGCTAGAATGCAAAGGATAAATGATAATCAAAAGGTAGAAATTGATTTCCTTGAGCATAAGGTGGATACTATAACATGCATGGTTCCTCAGCTTATAGAATGTAGGTCTCCACCTAGGGTTTATGCCTTGTGTTTGAAAGAGCAACATATTTTGTTTCAGTTAATGAGAATTATCAAAGACAAGAGCCCTTCTTTAGATACCTCTCAAGAATTCTACTAGGTATACCAGTCATCTCCTGCAACCATTAGGAATTTACTCTATGAGATTTATCTGCATAATTATGTAGTGCCTTTAGACACTGAATGAAATCCCCTTCTCTATATTGGGGATTTTCATTTAAGAGAACTAATGTCATGGATCAATAATGAGATTAATATGGGCGAGAAATCATAGGCATATACAGAGAAGGAACTCAGTATCCTTTTTCCCTTAAGACTTGAAGCCAGGAATCCTAGAGTGTTGTATTATGATTGGCTGAAGCTGCTATACCTCTTACTAGATGAGCATTACAGAAACAACTTTCTGTCTTTAAGAGAAGAAGCTTATAGGGAATTTGAGCAAATGACCAGAGTTTGGGGGAAAATATGATTGGACACTTGATCCAAAAGGTGGAATAGTTTTCCTATGGAATTCAAGAAATCAGAACCCCGTTCCCTTGTCAACTTCAGAGAAGTAACACAACGAGCATCAAAATATATCAGTTTGGGCAGAGAGAAGCATAAGGATTGGTTAGCCTTGACCTTTCAACCACCTATGCTATTGTGGCCATTATATAGTTACAATAATGACGAGGAAGGCTACAGTGAAGAGGTAGAGCATCGCATACGGGAAAAGTTAAAAAAGATGAAAGAGTTTTATTGGAGTCTTGAGTAGGGTGACACTGGGTAGAGCACTATTGGCGATTTCAGGATACATGCCAAGATCAGGAATTCCTCAATTGATGGAGGACCAACAATGGATTAAGTTGGGGGGAAAATGATGAGCTTAAACATTAGCTCAATGGTTATGTCACTTAGCTTTGTTTTCCCTGTCATGTTTCTAGATTGTGTCATAGTTGGTTTCCAGTACTTGGTATCATAGACCTAAAACTTATACTTTAATCTCTCTGTGATCGATTAAAGACACTTTTATATGGTTATATATGCAATCTATATATTAATCTTAATTATGGTTCAATAAATGGTTACTCTAATGATGGATGAATGTTTATGTGTTTCATATGCTTTGTGTGTGTTAATATTATAATGCAAGATGATTAATGGAGTAGTATAATAAGCATTGGGACTCAAGGAGGTCATATTTTAGGACCAAGTCAAATAAGTTCAACAAGGATCAACATGGAAGTAGTCAAAGAATGAATTGGTTACAATTCATAGAACAAGTCAAGAATTTAAATGATCATTCTTAAGCATAAAGTAAATCTAGGAAAGAGTGGACAAAGGTATATTTAATCCTAATGTACTTGACAATTAATTGCTCCTCATTTGCTTGTTGACTCCTTCTTTCTAGTTTAAGTAATTTAAGTTCATCTGCCTATTCATTTGGGAGTGGATTAGTTAGGAGTAGTTAGTTAGAGATTTTTGTTATAAATAAGAAGCTGAAACTTCTTCAGAAGCTAGCTTAGTTAGATTAAGACTATGTAATTGCATTTTTGGTTTTGAATATAGTTTTTAGTTAAGTCAATCATGCTTTTTAATCAAGTACTTTTTGATGAATGAATAAAGAAATGAAGTTTTGAGTTTATAAGTGTGTAACTGCATTCTGGATACTCATCCAAGGGGACCCACTTGGTGAGTACTTCCTTTCAATTTCAACATTAGTTTCCTTCAAATTTATTTGCAAAGTTTCAGAGTTTGTATGTTCATGTAGCCACTGGAAGTGATTTCCTGTTACTGTTCCTACAACCAAGACAAATAGAGTAGTTCATGTCTGCATATCCTAAACTTTCCTGCAGTACTTTGCATAGGTTTAACTTCAACATTTGGATTCTGTCAAGCATTTGAATTATTTCTATTCCAAGTATTTACCTTTCAACATTTGTTTTCCTACAACTATAGGATAACATGGCCTTAGTAGGAACTTAGTGCACATATCGTGCAGACCCATTTCAAGTTCACATACCCTGGGTTGACAAGTAAATGTGACTTTTGAGCAAGAAAGATAGCTACTCAGCTTGGATGTCCAATCCTTGAGTTGTGTTTTGTAGCCTATGATGACATGTAACTGATTGAATGTTTGAAGATGTTAAGTTGATCACCGAAATGGAGAAAGATAATGCAAAACATTAAATTAGTTAATGGATTGTATTGTCATTGATGTTAACTTGACATAATCTAATCGGTTATAATCAAAGTGTCAAAGACTTCAGAGAATCAGAGAGATAAAGATTATGCTTTTAGTAATGCATAAAAGACAAGCATTCACTATGTGACTTCAAACACCGATGACTAGTGGAACCCGACGAACAGAGATCACCAAAAGTCAAGTCATAGTGATGCCCGAGCAAGAACACTGACATGAAGAATCACAAGCATACCCGACGACCAGAATCACAGTGTAAACCAACGGACAAACAACCCCGATGGAGAAGCTTGAGGAGAACTAGAGTGTTGACCAAAGCTTACAAAGAGTTAAAACACCAAAGTTAACAAGAGTTTAGAAATGACAAAATATCTAGCTGGCAAAGCTAAATATAGACTTAACTGGTAGTTATCATTGTTTTTATCGACAAGATAAAGCCAAAGATAAGTAAAGGATTTAAAGTAGTCTTGTCCAGTTGGTAAGAAGATCTCTACAAGATAAAACAAGAGTTTTTCTTTAAATTAGATTGGCTAAGATTGCGGATCACGCCAAGATCAAGAAAATCAAGAACCTAGAAACGGTGATATCATGTCTATAAAGAGACAACTTAATTCATTATGAATTAAGGGGATTGAATGAAAAAGAGGATGCTAGAGAGAAAATGATGAAGAACAACTTCATACAGTCCTGATCAATCAAGCTGAGGAAAGAGCTAAAGATTTTTGTGAACACTGAGCAATAGAGCATAGCATCACCGAGCAGAACAAAAGTGGAGCAAAGGTATTGAAAAGATATATTGATCAGATTGGTTTTATGAGCTTACAATAGATCTGAAAATCTACAAGTATAAGTTGTATATGTGAACATATGATATTGTTTCAGTTTAACCATTGATTCAGAAAGTCTCTTAACAGAGTAGGATTTAAAGATCCTTTCTATATTGAGATACATCCCAAGGAGTATCAAAAAGTTTGATAATGAAGACAACATGAGATGCCATATACCATTTGACAAACCAGAAAAGTTTGGACAAGGAAAGTAGCATAGAAATGCCCGATATCAAGTGACAAACAAATCTTTTAAATCCTCTAACAAGGTCACACCTACAGTGTGTTTGTAACCTTTAACATGGTTGGCTCTTCACTGAGCTCATTTCAGAAGAGTGAAAATTTTGGGTTACCGGTCCCAAGTGGTTTTTCCCTTAACAAGGTTTCCACGTTAAAAATACACGTGTCAATGTGTTTATGAGTCATTACTTTAGTGTTTTGCATTACACATAGCTAATTTGGATTGATCGGTATACTCTAAGTAATTTACTATTTTTGGTAAATTGAAAGACTGCTATTCGGTAAACATAAAGAATAAGGTTTAACAAAGCATTCCGAGTAGTAGTAATTTGATTAGTATATTTGAAGGCATTCATCTTATAGGACTGAAGATAACTAGAGGCTTAATATTGTGGTACTAAGTTTTTGGGTTGATTATTTGGAATATTTTTGAGGCCACTGATGCACCCCCCCCTCTCAGTTATTACTAACAACCTAGTTATTGATCTAATAGGGAAATCAAATAGGTTCCAAATTTTAAATCCGCTAGATGTGGGCCAACTTAGGAGGATGACTCAACAAAGACATATTAAGAAAAAATTGAGTCTGAAAGGAACGTGTCAAAACAAATTTCCATTCAATGCTAAACTTAATGGGAAAATGGTCTCACAGATTGACATCAGGCAAAGGTAAAACTGACAAAAGTTTTGGACTAAGGAAAAATCAAGTTTTGAGGGGAGGCATGAAACCCCTTACAAAGGATTACAAAAGATACTCAATACAAACTACCATAGCAAAACACCATAGGACAAAAAGAAACCAGCAAGATGAAACCAACAACCAACAATAGTAACACAAAAAAAAGATAGAAATGATAGCAAAAAACTAAAGCAAAACAAAAAACAAGGACAAGTAGAAGACTAGGCTAGATCTTTCAGAGTAGCGACATTTTCCTCTTCGTTGATAGTAACATCATCTGTGATCTCCTTAAGGGCTTAAGGAATCTTTGAGATACACACCTTCTTCTTCAGACTAGCATGAGTACACTTCATGGGAACGTCAATAGAAGCCACACTCATGCCTTTGTCCAGAATCACCTGACCAACGTCCCTGTTTGTCGCCATATTTTCATTTTTTCCATTCAAGGCCATAAGCTTCTGAATAGCAGCATCCATATTTTTTCTACCACCGTGGAGGGAGGCCCCAATGCACTCTTTGAGAATATTCCTGGCCTAAGACTCCTTAGCCATCTTTTCTTGACTATTGTCCAGTTTGGAGTATATGTTAATTAATTCATTATGCACCCATTTGTCCATGGTGTAGGAAATGCTAGCTCTAAGTTTGGCCTTCTAGAGGAAAGCCAACGAGGAATCTAGATTATCTTTAGGATAACTAATACTCTGATGGGTCGTCTCCTCTTTCCTTCTTGAATCACAAATATTATGTGTGACCATGTTATTGGGGCTTGAGGGGGGCACCAACGAACTATAACAAGAACAATCCACAATATGGAGGGTGTTATCCTTGTTAAAGTCGCTATTCTGGTTGTTACCCTTGTCAACTTCCTCTTGCAGAGTAGTAGCCTTGGTGTAATCCACTTGCGTGTCCTTGCTGCTATTTTGATGTCCCTCCATATTCTACCTGCTCTTCTTCAGAGAATTCCTAACATTTCGAGCAATAGTGTCCAACATATCATTTAAGGGGCTACCCTTAACAGAGTTAGCAGTAGGCTCATCTTCACCCTCAATTTCCATACCTTTCTCTTCATCAAACCCTGACTTAGCCGCGCTCTTCCCTTTATTTTTAGAATCACCATCGCCATCGTCCTCCGTCTCCATGCCCTTTTCACTATTAAATTGATTTAGAAGGTTAATAGGGGTTTTCATTTTACCTTTACAACCCTAAGGGCTTTTCCATTCAGCCTCATCTAAACTAGTGCTCACTGCTTTCCTCTTGCCCTTAGACTCCTTAATGATTGATTTAGGAGTCATCATTTTGCAGTAATCAGAGATGAGCAAGATAAGCCCTTCATGCATAACAAGCTTATTGGGTTTCTTCTCGTGGTCAACCAGGCTATGATTTAAAGACTTGAGAATAAAAAATGGGAAAGAAACCCTATCCTTGTGTCGAAAGTGGTTAAAAAACACAAAGTGGTAGCTATGAACCCTTTTGTATTTCCCATCCAGGTTGAAGTAAGCCATAAAATAGGTCAACACTTTCCTCTAGAAGGGCTTGATTTTCTCGATGCTGTAATAATCCCTAGTCTTGATTAAAAACTCTTCCTCCTCAATTTTGGGGAATTTACACACAGTGGCATGAGAAATTTTTCTCTCCTTAAAGAAATTCATCAAAATGCTAGGAAGACCCATAATTTCAGAAATAAAATTAACATTAAGCTCAACATTAATACCATGGAGAGTGACAGAAGCCCATCCCATCTTTTAGTAAAAGCTTTAGTTACCTCAATGTCAAAACCACAAAGGCGATCAATATAGGTGGTGACTCTGCCTTTCCTGAGATGATTCCAAACATCCTTATCTTCTCTCTAATCCTTGCAAGAGTCAGGATACTGTCTCTTAGGGTCTCCTCCCATTTTTCTATAAAAATATAGACTGATGGCAATAGAAAAAACACAGTAGAAACAGAATACAGGCTCGAGCAATTGCGTAAAATACAACTAATAGCCAAAGCCCAAATAACAACCCAGAAAATGTGTCGAGAAGGGTTAATAAAGATATTTGTGTACTTTCTCTGGACTGCCATAATGTCTTTTCTAAAATCGAGGTGCTTTTGTGTCATTTCCATAATTGGCGATTATCCTTCCCACATTACTATGCATCAAATCATAATTAATGATTCATTTTAATTCTTTATCTTGCTTAAGGCCTCCGTTCCAAGTAATAATATCATTACTTTTAGCAGCAATGTTGGCCAGATGATCCGCAACCTTATTAATTTCATGGTACACATGGGAGATTTGTACCTGATTGAACATACCCAGGATGACCTTAGCCTCCCTAATGGCAGGCTCTATAGTCCAAGAGGCTTTATTCCTGCCAAGTAAGCAATTGACGATATTATTAGAATCTCCCTCAACCCAGAGATTATGGAAGTTCAACTTCTTAGCAAGTTTGATGACTTGGAGAGTAGTCATAGCTTCGACAACATGGCTAGTCTGCATGCCCAAGGGAATAGCCACCACCCCTATGCAGTTTCAATTCATATCTCTAACCAGTCTCCCGCAACGATCTTAACCTAAATTTCTTTTAGCAGCGCCATCAAAATTGGCTTTGAACCAACCCTCAAGAGGAGATAACCAGACTAATCCCTCCCTCAAATTATCCTTCTTACCTTTAGAATTGAAGTTATAAAGCATAAAGGAGTTAGGATCGTAGCTGTCTCCATCAAGGTCATAATCACCTTTGGTTGAGACAAAGTTTTCCTTGATAGCCACGATAGTCTTTTTAACAATCACAATCAGAGGTGCCTCCCTGTCCCTGAGTATCCTATTGTTGCGCTCATCCAAGATTCCAACAGACACAAGGAGAAAAAGTTGATCCTCTCCAAATGAGAAAAAAGATTGAGTGGAGATTATGGCACAATCAAGACATTTAAAGACCCTAAAACCAGCCCATAAATTGCACAAGTATGCCAAATTGCATGTGAATGACGACAGTGGGTATTGGGATAAAAAAGCTTAATTTATTATGCATGTACAACCAATCCTCACGCTCATCAATTGTCCATCGAAAAGGTGAAATTCCTTCTTTATCAGAGGCCACCTCAACCATATTAAAATCCCCACACATAACCCATGTGGCGGATGGTAATGAGTCACTTGTCCATCGCCAAAGATGAGATCTCTAAACAACATCATTGGGAGCATAAACATCAATTATCCCAAAAGAATGATTGTCAATTTGGTATGAGGACCCAAACCAATCTGTGCATTGGGTCCACTCCATGGCCAATAATTGCATCTTGCCACCGTGGCAAAAGAGGAGTAACCACCCCTCTACGACCAACTTCATGGTTGGAAGCAAAAACCAGACTATTGGGCCAAATAACATGACATGCCGTAGTAAGCAAAAAGGCGACAATCTTGACTTCTTGAAGGCAAAGAAAATCAATTCCCAAAAACTTCTAATGAACATCTCGCACATTATACAAGTGTGGGAGAGGTTTGTGAGACCCCTAAAATTCCATGCAATGAAATTCAATCCAAAGTATCATTCATGCCATCCTCGTCCCCAAGCGTGGAGAAACTATTATGTAGGAATTCTAAATCTGGTCAGAAAACTGAATAAAGATCCCTTGGGATCACCTAACTTTTTCCTGACCCTCCATCTTCTAAGTCATCCCTCCCCGAAGGGCTGCGAGAATGAAACAAGGAAGCTGAAGCACCAGAGTCCAAGGAACCTGACTAAGGAGTATGAACCTCCAGTGTGCGAGGAACATATTCATTCTGGTTCTTTGCCTGATAAATCAAGGCAAACGTGTGATTCCCTTGTGAAACAGGGTTTGAAACACCCTTAGTGGGAGAGGCAGGCTTGTAAACCTTAGGTTGCACTGGCTCCTGGGGTGGCGAAGTAGAAGAAGAATCCTGCTTCGGCTGAAAATTCAAAGTGTGCTTACCTTTACGGACCACACTTGTCCATCCTTCATTTGCCTTGGGGGTTTGGTGATCTCCTTAGGAGGAGACTTGGTCCTTGGAGTCACAAGAGGACAATCCTTAATTTTATGCTCTGTAGACTGACACCAAAAACATGTATTGGGAAAGTTCAAATACATCACACGCTCTGAGAAAAAATGCCCTCCTACTTGAATCTCAATGGTCTCTTTGAGTTCTTTGGCTAAGTCGATTTCTAAACAGACCCTCTTCTACGAATGAACATGGTAAAAGTGGTTTGGTTCCATGCAAACAACCCTACCAAGGGATTAAGCAATATTCTGCAGAAAAGGCCAACAAGGCAAAGGGAGACCGAGGAATTCTATCCACACTAGGACCTTGAGTTTTTTTTTTCGACGGAGACTGAAAAGTCTTGTGACCAAGGTTGAAAGAATAGAAAAGTAGAACAAACAAACCATGGACCATTCTTGAGAACACCCTCCACATGAGAAGGGTTTCTAAAATGGAACAGAAAAACCCTTGGCTAAATTTTGAATGCCATCTAGACGGACCCCATGAGGGGTCCATGCCTTAACAACCCAGTACACTTTCAAGAGGAACACGACCAACAAAATAACCTATTAAGGTGATTTTTTAAGCCAATCAAATACATTATAAAAATCCTAAACTGGTAAAACCACACCAGGGGTAGCAAAAATCTTACCTCATGGAATACTTTTGGCACAAACTTATGGGGACATTTGCTCGGTGGAGCCATGATCTCCCAAAGCCACAACTCCAATGCCAACAGAAATTGCTTAGCTAAAGTTGGTCGGAGCCATAAAAATGACCTAAAAACTCTTGCAATTAATGTGGTTGGAAACGATTGAAAAACATAGACAATACATAAACTCTAAGAAGACAACCTAGTAGAGAGCGTTCATAGCCTAACATAATCCGTTGTTCAACATAATTATCATTTTTTTAACTCCTTTACAATTAATAATTGAAAGATTAGGTACACAAAGAATTCACAACTATGGAAACAATAACCATGGAAACTTTGAGCTAGTTACGCCGTAGGCGTTTCTATTTGAAAGAGCCCAGGTTGATTTTGCCAATGGATGGCTGGATGTTGTGGAGAGGCAGTGACTGCCATTGGAGCATTATTAGCCCTCCATTCTGGAAACAGAACCTATGATGCTTGGGTTTCAATTGTTTTTATATATTTTTGTTTTATTTAAAGTGTTTAATGGATAGTTAAATTTTTTTATTTATTTAAAGTGTTTAATAGATAGTTAATTTGAGTTACATTTGTAACTATATTTTGGGTTCAATTTTAAGTATTTTTTTTGTTTAATTTAATGTTTTTAATATAGAATTATTTAAAGTGTTTAATAGATAGTTAATTTGAATTACATTTCTAACTATATTTTGGGTTTCAATTTTAAGTATTTTTTTGTTTAATTTAATGTTTTTAATAGATAATTAAATTGAGTTTTATTCTAAATTTATATAAATTAATGTAAAATAATATATAATTTAATATGTTAGATAAATTAATAATATGTATTATATAATATTGAAAAATAATTAGAATAATAACATATAAAAATAAAAACATTTTAAAAAGTAAAAATAATTTGAGTTACATTTGTAACTATATTTTAGGTTTCAATTTTAGTTAATTTGAGTTACATTTGTAACTATATTTTAGGTTTCAA
Organism: Thuja plicata; assembly: GCA_018584345.1. Taxonomy (NCBI): domain Eukaryota; kingdom Viridiplantae; phylum Streptophyta; class Pinopsida; order Cupressales; family Cupressaceae; genus Thuja; species Thuja plicata. The sequence goes on from MU224699.1 coordinate 226,637, forward strand.
TTTTAAGTATTTTTTTTGTTTAATTTAATGTTTTTAATAGAGAATTAAATTGAGTTTTATTTTTACTTTTTAAAATATTTATGTTTTTTTTTATATGTTATTATTCTAATTATTTTTCAATATTATATAATACATATTAATTTATCTAATATATTAAATTATGATATTATTTTACATTAATTTATATAAATTTAGAATAATTAATTAATACGTAGAATATAATTTAAACAAAAAATATTTAATTATGATCTTATTAATAATATTTCATATATATTTATTAAAATTATAAAAATATTATAAATAGTACAAATTCACTTTTATATATTATAATAATATTAATTATTGTGTATAATATAGATTATAGAATTATTATAATCAGGGAGAGGTTGAGGGAGAGAAGAGGGAGAGGAGAGGGAGAGAGATGGAAAGACAAAGGAAGGGAGGAGTTTCTAGAAATATAGTGGGAGAGAGGACGATAGAGGGAGGCAGGGAGAGAAATACAGAGATGTAGAGGTAGAGGGAGAGACGGAGATAGAAAGAAAGGGAGATAGAAAGGGAAAGATAGAGGAGACAAAATGTGATAGAGATGGAGAGAGATAAATAGAGGGAGAAGGGCAGAGAGAGAGGGAGGGTATGAAAGATCTAAATATATAAAGAAGTGAGAATGACAGAGGG
>MU224699.1:227454-240762 GCA_018584345.1 Thuja plicata
GAGATATAGAGGTAGAAGGAGAGATAAAGATAGAGAGAAAGGGAGATAGAAAGGGAAAGATGGAGGAGACAGAGGGGGAGAGATATAAAGATAAAGATAGAAAGTGGTGTATAGAGAGAGGTAGAGATAACAAAATAGAGGGAGAGATAGAGAGAAAGAGATAGAAAGAGATATAAATGGTGAGATAGAAAGAGATATAGATGGAGACAGGGAGAGAAATAGAGAGATATAGAGGTAGAGGGAGAGATAAAGATAGAGAGAAAGGGGGATAGAAAGGGAAAGATAGAGGAGACATAGGGCGAGAGATATAAAGATAAAGATAGAAAGTAGTGTATAGAGAGAGGTAGAGAGAGGGAGATATATAGGGATAGAGAGCGAAAAAGAGATAATAAAATAGAGGGAGAGATGAAGGAAGAAATATGGAGTTGTAGATATTTAAAGGTATATAACAATATGGAACTGTAGATATTTTAAGGTAAAGACAGGGAGATATATAGGGATAGAGAGCGATAAAGAGATAACAAAATAAAGGGAGAGATGCAAGAAGAAATTTGGAGTTGTAGAGAGGAATGGGAGTAAAATAGATAGACGATAGAGATATATCGAGAGGTAAAGATATAAAGAGATTTACAAAGATACAGAGGGGAACATAGAGAGGGAAAGATAGAGAGAAAGAGATAGAAAGAGATATAGATGGTGAGATAGATTGATAGAGATACACCGAAATATTTAATATTTAATATGAAACAAACATAAAAGAACTCTAATATATTGTATTGCTTCAAAAAAAGTTATATTGTATTTACTGATTAAAAATGTAATTATCTATTAAAGACAATAAAAGAATATAACAAAACCCAGAAAACAAATAAAAAAGGCGTTACCATTGCACACTAAGGTGCGATTGCTAGTGGTACTCATCCTTGAAACTATTAATTTGTCCACTCAAATACAAAATGCACTCATAATTTTGACTTTAGTTCGATTGTAAGGCTAGAAAGTATCCTTACCATCTTCATCCCTATCAACTTCGATTGTAAGGCTAGAAAGTATCCTTACCATCTTCACCCCTATCAACTTTACTTTTCTTTCATTTCCAAAATGTTTCATGGGATTCAAATTCCACGGCTCAATTCATCCAAAAAAAATTCCATCCTATCCATTCTCCCGTCATACATGGGAGCCATGACAGTCAAGTATTGGACTACCACTTTGTGCAAGTCATCTTTCTCATAAAGCTGTGGGCATAAAGTTTGCATTACAAAACAACAAACATTACCACGCACATCAAAATGGGAAAAACTTGTCTTGTGGCAATCGGACCTTCTGATATTTCCAACGCAGTTGTATTCTATAATCCGACCTTATCTGGTCTTCAATCAAAATACATTTATTTGTTACGGATACCAACTTGACCCCACAGATTCCTCCATATATATAGATATCATTTATCTATATATATCTCTGCTTCTTGTTTCTGACTTACAGATACTCATTCCCTGGTGTTCAGAAAAAATAAAATCTACCCTCGAAGGTGTTTTTCGTCACAGAAGTATTTCTTTCTTCAGGTTACAGATAAGCAGACTTTATGGGTAAGGGAGGGAAGTCTGAGACGGAGGGTCAAAATGGAGAAGAAGTTACAGAGAATATGGCTGCATGGCTGTGTGCAATCAATACTCTCCGCATTCGGCCCTTTAAACTTCCCCCACTTGGTAATTTAATTTCAAGGTTCTCCTTTTTGATAAGATCCAAAATTTTCTACAATTCTTGGTAATTAATGTCATAGATTTGGGGCGTGTCTCCGCAGGTCCTCAAGATGCAAGAGTGCGCATGAAGGCTGTGGGTATCTGTGGCAGTGATGTACACTATCTCAAGGTTGGTATTTTTTAGTACCCATCAACTTAAAATGAGTTAATTCGGAATAGATTTAGTACCCATTACAATATTGAGTTCATCGATATTGCTTGTGGGTGTTTTTAAATTCTTAGCAGTAATCAAATATTGACTACATTGTAGTGGGGTCAAACGGTAATAACTAAAATAATTCATTTCATTCTGAGTTGAGTTTGTGCTTCTGGAGAGAGCAAGTTAGATTGTCAAATTTTTGTTTTAAGATCACACAGACTACATGATTGAGAGATTTCAATTAAGAAAAGCAAAGAAAAAGCAGGAAGGGTTTTATTTTAAGTGTTGATTGAGATCATTTATAGCTTTACTACATAAGCGTAAATGAAAAGTTGTGGGATGGTCTATTTTCGGATGGGAAAGAATTTGAAAAGATTTTTGTTTTCAATGCTAATGCTCTTGTTTAGTTTATAAGTGCGATCAAGTCCAAGAATGAAAATGTTTGAATAGCTGGTTGTTGAAGTATTTTTTTGCAGCTTAGCTACATAGGTCAAGTCCAAGAGTGAACTAGTTTTGGTAACTGGTTATTTAGTAGTTTTATGCAGCTTAGCTGCTTGGATCGACGCTAGGAATGAACTAGATTATTAGCAGGTTATTGAAGTATTTTTTTCAGATAGATGCCCTCTATCTCAAGGCTATCTTTACTCAGATTTGGATACTCTAAACATGTTTGATATAAGTTCTCACTTGTATATCAGCACTTATCATCAAATCAGATTGCTTGCAGAAGGATTTTTGCTGTTTATAGCTACTGTGGTTTATTTTTGCCTTTTTAATCAACATTATAGTTTACAAATATTAATAGTAAAATGAAATACTCATTTGGTTGCAGCATTTCCGGTGTGCCGATTTCATTGTGAAAGAACCCATGGTGATCGGGCATGAATGCGCAGGAGTTATTGAAGAAGTGGGTAGTGAAGTGAAACATCTGGTTTCTGGTGATCGAGTTGCTCTGGAGCCTGGAGTTACATGCTGGCGGTGCAATTACTGCAGAGAGGGTTCTTATAATTTGTGTCCAGACATGAAGTTCTTTGCAACACCTCCAGTGCATGGTTGCTTGGCCAATCAGGTTTGTTTATTCCCCGCTTTCCTAAAGCTTTCTTTGTCTCCCAGTGAGAAGTTTACATAATTTAGTTTTATGGTTGCATTGCTTCTTTCATTTTAGGTAAACGCCAAATAGATCACAAGTTATATAAGAGGCTCTTATGTAGATCAGAAATAAAATCATTGGAAAAAGAAAAACTGATCTAACCTCACCCCTGAAAATTTACAGTTGTTTTACCTTTGTTTATACTTGAATGATGTATTGCTTCTTTGGTTTTGGGTATATAGATCCCAAGTTATTTCAGAGTCTAATTGTGTAGATCAGAAGTAAAATCACTGGAGCAACACAAGTTTAAAGTAATCACATGCCTAATAATACAGTTGTTTTACCCTTGATTCACATTTTGTGGACTTTAGGTAACTTCGTCAGTGTTCATAGAGTTTTTGCGATGGCCAAATAATTGATCTTAAATTATGACATGTAATTATTGTTTGTAAATGCCATTATAATCTGATTTTACAGCCAAAGTATGATGCAGGGGCATCCACATAGAGGAGGGGGTAAGCATTGAAATAAAAATTAAGGGGGATTCGTGACTGTTATGAAGCATTAAGTTCTCATCCTCAAAAGAGATAGAAGGAATATTTAAAATGTATCAAAATCTGGATTGTTTTGACGGTGAAATTGTTTATTTCTTTTTAAAGGAGAGGATTCTTTTGTTTTTCTTAAGTTCGTAACAGCTGTTTGATATCTTTCGGGGTGGCATTAAATTCCATATTGGGCACCGATTGAGATCCCCTAAAATAAGTAAAAAGACTGCAGATTTATTTAACGAGAAAGAAAGTGGGGGAAGTGTTGGTGGCTATGCAGGGGAAGCGGCTAAGTAATGCATGGTTGGCATTAGAGAAAAAGGGCTGTGTAGGATTAGAAGAAGGAGCTGGGGGTGCGTAACAAAGAAGAGGAGGAGACCGCATTGAAAGATGAGAGAAGAGGCTACGAAAAGGAAAGAAGAGAGCTGTGATAGTGTGAGAAGGGGTTGCGTAGAAGAGCAAGAAAGGAGACAACAGGAAGAGTGTTGGAGGAAGACCTGCGTGGGAAGAGAAAAGAACAAAAAGTGTGTGGCCATGAAGAATTATAGGGAGCTGTCTGAAGCTTTGATAGAGGCAAACACAGAGGTATAACTTCGTGAAGAGGCAGTTTGCACCTGGATTGAGCTTGTGGGTATTGTGAAAAATGTATGCAAGAGGAGCTCCACATGGTTGGGGGTAGAGGGGAGAGTTAGAAGTGAAGATTTCAGAGCCATGAGAAGGGAAGTTAAAGTGTTACAAGAAGAAATAGAAGAGGTTTTGCTCAAAGGAGAGGACCTTAGAGTGAAGAGGATGAAGCTACATAAAATGACAATTGTAAAAATGGTGAAGGAGATGAAGCAGCAGCAGCAGCTGCGAATAATCCTTTGGTGAGGGTATTGTCAAGAATGGGGAAAAGACCAAAAACTAATGTTTCTGTATTCAGTGGGAACTTGAATCTAGAAGAATTAATTGACTGGATAAACGACATGGAAGAGTAATTTGAGTTTGAGGAAGTAGAAGATCCCGACAAAGTAAGATTTGCAAAGACAAGTTTAAAGCGACATGCCTCTATTTGGTGGAAAGAGGTGCAGCCAGAAAGAGGGAGAAGAGGTAAAGACAAGATTACAAAATGGGATCGGATGATTGAGAAAATGAAAAGGCAATTTATATAGGATTTGACAAACGTCAAATCTTCCCAAGAAACCTGCATGCAAACACTGCTACAAGAAAGAAGAAGACAGAAGAGAGAAGTACTTCAGAAAGCTATGGCGGCCAAAATGAGAGAGACTGCAAACCCATTGTGAAAGAAATTATCTTCTATTAACACAATGATGAAAATAATACAATCTCCGTAAAGAATACAAAGAAGACAATCCTTATAAAGGATGTCGAAACCCTAAAAGGGCAACTAACTCAGAAAAGGAAACTTTCCTAAGTCTAACTAAACTGCCTAAGAGAAACTTAAGCACTAAGGAGTAATTACTAAAGATTACTCTAACAATTTATACCAATAGACTATAAGTAGACTTGTTAAAGAAGATGCAAATTCTCAGACAAGGAGGAAGAATGGTGAGAGAATATAGAGAAGAGTTTCATAGGATTTTGATCCAGACTGTTCATTTAGAGGCCAACAAAGAGAAGGTAGTTCGTTACATTAATGGGTTGAAGCCAAGTATACAAGAAGAGATGGCTTTGGTGTGAGTTTACATGATGGAAGATGCATACCAGTTTGCCTTGAAGATTGAACAAGAGATTTGAGAACAAGCAAAGAGGAAGAGGTCGAGATTAAAAGAAAGAGGGAAGATCATATGGAGATTGGGATGAGGATTCAAATATGAAAAATAAGAAAAATGAAGAGCACGACAGTGATACAAATCAAAGGAAAGATGTTTCATACCCTCGTGATCAACATTCTAGAGGAAGAGGAAGATCGGGTAGAGGGTTGGAAGAGGAAACTACAAGATAATTTGTTTTAAATATGGGAAGAAGGGCATAAAGCATATGAAATTCCACAACATGGAAATGTAGAAAGGAGAAATGAAGGAAAACCAAGAGCTGCAAATGCTAATGAGGAAGCCAAATCTTCAATCAGAGGATGTTGAAAATGGAGAAGTGCTAGTCACTAGGAGAGTCTTGTTGAATGAACCAGTTCAAAGAAAGAACCTCTTCAGAACAAGATGCAAGTTTCAAGACTAAGTATTTAATGTTATCATCGATGGTGGAAGCATAGACAATCTCGTTTCCAAAGAGATGGTGAGTAAATTGCATCTAGAGAGGAGAAAGTACCTACATCCATATAGGATAGCTTGGCTACAAGATGACAAGAAAGTTTTGGTCAGCAAACAAAGCTTGGTAAAATTTAATATTGAAAAATATTATGATGAAATAATGTGTGATATTATGATATTATGCCTATGAATGTTTGTCATGTTTTGTTAAGGAGGCCTTGGCAATTTGACAGGAGAGCAGTTAACGATGGGTATGCTAATACATACTCATTGATGAAGGATGGAGTGAAACATAAATTGAAGCCATTGCAAGGAGTAATGAAAAAGGTATGCAGCAATGCAAGGGTTTGTTTAGTAGATGACATAGATGGTAAGAAGCAAGGAAAACCAAGAAGCAGCTGAGAAGGATGATTTGTTGATGCGTATTGAAGCAGTTGAAAGAGAATGGGAAGAGTTGCTTTTGGGTGGGGCAAAGGTTGCAGCTGAAGGTGAGGTAAAATAAGATTTTATTGGTTTCTTTGATATTAATGAGAATGTGAAGATAGAGGAATTTATTGCAACAGTAAATCATTTTGATAAAACTGAACGTGAGCGACATGATGTGGAGGTAAAATGAAAGGTTTTCTAATGAGTTTTTGTTTGAGAATAGTATAGATACATTCAAAAGAAATTGTTGTAACATACTTAAAAAAAATTATTTCAATTAAACTAGAACAAGATAACTAAGTTGAGAAGCAGAATTCACCAACCATTTTTTTTTTGTAAAGAAAAGCAGGAAGCAATATAATGAAAGAGTCTTTTCCTAACAAGTTTGTACTTACAAATTAATTAACAACATCTAATAAAATTAAGTAATACCTAGTTCCAGTTTCCATAAAAGTAAGATCATATATCACAGGTGCATAATCAAAGCATAGGAGTACATACACACTTTCCATTGTTAAGGTAGATGCTGAAAGAAGTAGCTGGAGTGAGATGCTGGAATCAGGAAGGGAAAAGGTATCATCAGGGCGTTTAACCTCCCAACCATGGATCAACTGATCCTACCCTCCACATTTCTATTGAAATGGCCCGACCCTCCGCAAGTAGGAGCATGGTCATGGTAAATATTCGGAACTGGTGTAAGGTTCCTACGGACGTAATCGATCAACCCTAGAGCTTCTGCTAACATGGTTGTCTGCTGACTACATCAGTATCTGGTCCCTTAAGCTGACTAGTACCACGTCTCGGTAGTATCCCCTTGGCCAAGGAATTTATTCTACATGGTTAGATCATGTAGCTAGTCTCACACCCTATCCTTCACGTCCTTTGGTATCAGTATTATTCTGATCTCATAATCTAATACTATTCTTTTGTCCAAGTTCTAGGTAGCTGACTACGGTTACAACGTATTCCAAGTATCTAATTGACAGATAAGACCCTTCTGAACAGGAAGGTACAACAAGGAAGCTACTTACGATACAGATTGGAGTAATTCAGAGTTCGGTTCGAATGGGTGAGAAAATTGAATTTCCTCTAAAACAGATGTTACGTATAAAAAACCAGATGACATCATACAGCTGCAAGAACCACAGGAACAAAATGGAGGTACATTGTTATTCTGTTCCGTCGGCTGACCATACTGAATCAAGAGGATGGAATTATATCTTACGACATGCAAAGAACAGTTCCTACACTGCAAAGACAGAGGATTGGTATGGTTTCTTACTACATGCAAAGAACAGTTCCTACACTGCAAAGACAGAGGATTGGTATGGTTTCTTACTGCAATCAAGGACACTATCGGTATACTGAAATCATACGAAGGAGTGTCAGACCTCTCACATCCTTCGGCATAAAGAGTGGACATTCGTTTCCTATACCCTGCTAGAATTGTTGCAGTTGGAATGATACCAACACAAGATAAAGACGTTACATTACACTCGGCAAGTGTATAGCTGTCGTTGATTTACCTACGCAAGGGAGAATACGATACAACATACTCGGCTAAGACAGGTAGCTGTCAATAATTTGCCTACACACGGGAGAGTACGATACAACATTCTCGGCTAAGACAGGTAGCTGTCATTGTTTCCTTACAACATAGTGAAAAGGTAAACGTTACTCTAGCTCCAGCAAGAATAGCTGTTGATTAAAGTAAATCTACAGAAGTAAAGAACGTTACGATACAAATAAACATAGCAAGAGAAGTGTCATTTATTTCCTACCATTCCAAGGAAGAATACGATACAATCGTACTTTGGTAAAGATTAGCTATCGGTTATTTGTATTACAAACATTATAGTAGACATTCATGCCACAGAGCAGGGAGCAATGAGAACAGAACTAGAAGGTGCAGACATGCCTGTTTACGAGATAAGCCGTCAGTCGAGCTTCTCCCACTGTTCCTTTCTCTTCCCTCGTGTTTTTCCCCCCACCGTTCTTCTATGTCCCGTTCTTTCTATCCCCATCTCCATGTGGAACAAGAAGCTAAAACACTTCATTTCGGCAGTTCTAGCAACTGTCCACAAAAGCTGGAGTGACTCAGCTTGTCACTCCTCCATCAACCTAAATCCCATCCCCCTGACATACGACAAGAACATACTCTCTCTAAAAGACGGCTTGCCCAGAGATGTTATTCTCCAACCCATAACAAGAAGAAAGGACTTCCGTCAACTGAGGTTGAGATAGGAAGAAAATTAAAAACAAAGATTAAAAGAATTAAACAAGATGAAAACACCGAAAGAGTAAGAAAAAGGGCCCCATCCAAAAACAACACCCGAGTTTAAAGTGACGAAAAGCGATGAAGTCTAACAAAGACTAGGAGTTTGACTTAAAGTCACGATTCTATGATAATAAGGTGGCAAGGGTAGCTCAAAACATAAGCACCACGCTACAACCTCGACTAGGGACCTTGGCCAATAGGGAATTTCCTTTATTCACAGTACTAGAAAGTCACCGATGTTCGCTCTGGTTTACCATGAACATGCTCCTTCCTCTTTCCCGATGATACCTTTTCCCCTTCCGGGCTAGTTGGTCCTGCATCCACTTGCAAAAACAATCTGTAGTTAATTCCTTTTCACGATAATTATTCCTAATCAATAATACCAAGTGAAAATAAATACGAGAAGATAATTAAATCTAGTGTTCTTACTCTGATTACCTAATTTCATCAAGGAATTCTCGTACTGACTAATTCATCTTTAAATGACAAGACTTTTCACATTTGTTTAACATAATTGAATTGTTAATTTAGGCGTCTAATCATTAAGTACATGCAATACTAGAACCCATTTAGGCCACAATGCAATACCTGATACCATTTAGGGTTAGTACAATACCTGAAACCATTTAGGGCACGAATACAATACCTGAAACCATTTAGGGCACAATTGCGATACCAGATACCATTTAGGCTTAGTACAATACCTGAAACCATTTAGGGTTCCAATACAATACCTGAAACCATTTAGGTCACAATTGCGATACCAGAGGATGTTACATACCCATCCCCTTATGAATCATCGTCTCTGATGATTATAATGATAATGATAATTTACTTGTTCCAAATTACAAATCAACACAACAAAATTGACATAATATAAGTCCAGAATTGTCATATAAAGTTAACATTGTTTTTTTTTAAACCAACTGGTTATAAACATTAAACAAAAATGGGAATTGCTGATGTATCTCATCATAATCCTCCCAGGTAGCATTGTCCTCAGCGTATTGGTCCCACTGGACCTTACACTGCTTGACCTCTTTGTTTCGCAAGCGTAGCTTACGTACCTTGAGCACTTCGATGGGCTCGACCATAACCACTCCGGGGTCTCGTACCTGCAAATAGTTCCAATCTATCATATGAGAAAAATCTACTATATATTTCTTGAGGTAGGATACATGAAAGACATTATGCATAAGTGAGAGGGCTGGCGGTAGAGCAATCCTGTAGGCAACTGGGTTGATTACTTCCAAAACTTCGAAAGGGCCTACGAATATGGGTGCTAGTTTGGATGCCTTGCCAAAAGTGATGGCACTCTTGTGAGGTTTGACTCGAAGCACTTTTTCTCTAACCTCAGTGTCTGGGTGTACGCTTTGCGTCTGCATAGCTCTTCTGCCGATTGTTAGCTTCTGCTAACCTTTGTCGGATCAGTCTAACTTGACTTTCCATCTTTGATAGCATTTCCGGACCGAGGACTATCCTATCTTCCAGCTTATCCCAGCTGATAGGTGTTTTGCACCTTCCGTATAATGCTTCAAATGGAGCCATCTTGATGGATGAGTGATAAGTGTTGTTGTAGGCAAATTCTACCAAGGGTAGGTAATCTTCCCATTTGTACTGCTGATCCATACAGTACATCCGAAGGAGATCCTCTAAAATCTGGTTCACTCGCTCTGTTTGCCCATCCGTTTCTGGATGATAAGCTGAACTTATGTTTAATTGAGTTCCTAAGGCTGTGAAAAGTGTTTGCCAAAACCTAGAAGTCATTCTGGCATCCCTATCAGATATAATTTTCTCGGGAATACCGTGGAGTCTAAAAATTTCTTGGACAAATTTCTGAGCTATAACTGGAGCCCCATCAGTTAAGTTTCCAGGGATAAAATGAGCTACTTTTGTCAGCTTGTCCACCACCACCAAAATAGTGTTGTGTTTGTTTCGGGACATAGGTAGACCTTGAACAAAATCCATGCTGATTACTTGCCATTTCCATTTTGGCACAGCGTGTGGATAAAGTAATCCTGTTGGATATTGATGTTCTGCCTTCACTCTCTGACATTCTAGACAACTGGCGACATACTTAGCAGCATCCTTTTTCATGCCCTTCCAAAAATACAAGGGCCTGACGTCAGCCATGAGCTTAGTAACTCCGAGGTGTCTGGAATAAGGTGCGGAATGAACTTCTCTCCATACTAAATTTCTCAGCTCGGAACAATCTGGTATATACATACGGCCTTCAAACCTTAGTGTACCATCTGCTTCGAATCTAAAGCCATCATACCTATGATCCTTAGGGTCATTCAGGAGAGCTTCCTTAACCTGCTTATAGAATTGGTCCTCTAGGGACCCCTGAACCACTTGTTGCTTAAAGCTATTCTGAATGATTGCCATCGCGGAGATGTGCCGTCTACGGCTTAAAGCGTCTGCGACCCGATTTTCCTTCCCTTTAATGTAGTTGATTTCAAATTCATATTCTGCAATCAACTCCATCCACCTCCTCTGGCGCGCATTTAAGTTGGGTTGAGTGAAAATATATTTTAGACCTTGATGGTCAGATTTGAGTTCAAAGGGTTTCCCCAATAAATAATGCCGCCACTTCTGCAATGCGTGTATAATTGCTGCTAGTTCCAGATCATGCGGGGCATAGTTAACTTCATAGTTCTTGAGTTTCCTGGACTCATAGGCGATCACCCTACCTTCCTGCATAAGTACTCCACCCAACCCCTCGCCTGAGGCGTCAGTGACGACTAGAAAGTGTCCCTCTGGATCCGACACCTTTAAGATTGGAGCGGTGGTCAATTTTTCCTTGAGCGCTTCAAAGGCCTGTTGGCACTTCTCGGTCCATTCGAACCGTTTTCCTTTTCGTTGAAGCGAGGTAATTGGGTTGGCGACACGGGAGAAATTTAAAACAAATTTCCGGTAATAGCCTGCCAACCCCATGAAGCTTCTAACCTCCTGAACGTTTTTGGGTTCTGGCCATTCTGATATTGCTTTTATCTTGGCTGGATCCACCGCTATTCCTTTCTCGGAAATAAAGTGTCCCAAGTATTGCACCTCCTTCTGAAAAAAGGCACACTTGGATAGTTTTCCATACAACTTGTGTTCCCGGAGTCGTAAAACTAGATGAAGGTGCCCAAGATGTTCTTCATTTTTGGAATAAATGAGAATGTCATCTAGAAACACTAGTACGAACTTGTCCAAGCAATTGTGGAAGATACTGTTCATAAGGTTCATAAAAGCAGCTGGAGCATTGGTTAAACCGAAGGGTAAGACTGTGAACTCATAATCTCCGTATCGAGTACGAAAAGCGGTCTTATGCTTGTCTTCCTCTTTCAATCTCAACTGGTGATATCCCGATCTCAAATCGATTTTGGAAAAAACTGAGGCACCTCGCATCTGGTCGAATAGATCATCAATCCTAGGCAAGGGGTACTTATTTTGGATTGTAACCTTGTTTAACATACGATAATCTATGCATAACCGAAGGGTCCCATCTTTTTTCTTGACAAAGATCACCGGTGCTCCCCATGGTGACACGCTTGGTTTAATTAACCCTTTATCGAGCAGTTCTTGGAGCTGGGCCTTAAGTTCCATTAGTTCAACTCTTGTCATCCTGTAGGGTATTTTAGAAATGGGTTTTGCTCCAGTTACCAGATCAATTGAAAAATCAAACACCCTTTTAGGGGGTAGTCCAAGTAGTTTCTCCAGAAAAACATCGCGGAAGTCACATAGATAAGGATGTTTTTCTTCGAATTCATCCTTCAGTCCAGTGTTCTGTCCCAATTCCGGTTGAGCGTGGTCCTTAACACTATACAGGAGTATGTCCTCTACGTGCTTGATTTCTCGATATTCGTCAAATTCCTCCATCTTGACTACGAAGAGTTGACACCCTTTCTTTTCACTTCGTCCAAGTTGTGAAGCAGTCAATTGTCGGGTTCGAATCTCCTTCTTCTGACCTTGGATAAATACCGTATAGCCTTGGTCATCCAAACACTCTACTATCTTATTGAAACAGTCAACCTTAGCTCTATGTTGCCATAACCAACGCATTCCTAGAATGATGTCGTAGGACCCTAGGGGTGCTACAAATAGGTTCACCTCTGTTGCAAAAGTTGGAAGTTCAACCTTAGCTTCAAGCAGACATTGCTCTACCTGAGCCCTAGACTGATTTGCATACTCAACAGTCCAAGATTGAGCCATAAATCCTGCTCTTTTGGGAAATTCTCTAAGTATCTTAGGTGAAATGAAGTTTTCAGTAGCTCCAGTGTCTATGAGAATAGTTACAGGATAATTATAAAGTGTACCTGCTACTTCAATAGGGGTAATCTGGTAGTCTGCCTGCCGGTTATCGACTGCGGCGTGGATCCTTTGCTGCAATGCATTCTGTTGACTAGGAAGTGAACTCTTATGATTTGCTCCACCCTGGGCTCTAGTGGGGCACTGTTTTGCATAGTGTTCGCCTCCACAAGTAAAACAACCTCCAGGAGGTCCCTTCTTATCTGAGGTCTTCCCATGAGTATCGTTGTCCTTTTTAGAGAAATTTGTATCCTTCCGATCTCTGTGGTACTCCTTCTGATTGCCCTTATGTTTCTTATCATCCTTAGGCGTAAAATCTTGTCTGTCAGGTTTCCTTTTAAATACATGGTTGGTCTGCCCCCACTTTCCTTTGTTCCGGCTCTTATCCCTAATGGAATCATCCTTCTTCAACTTTAATTCCTGTCGGACTGCCTTGGCATACGCTTCCGAGGTAGTGACTGGGGCTAACACGTCCACAGGACCTCCGATCCGGTTATTTAATCCCATAATGTACTTCCTTAATTTGAAGGTCTCGTCTGACTGTAGTTGAGGCACATACTTCAA
>MU224699.1:244455-272238 GCA_018584345.1 Thuja plicata
CGATAATTATTCCTAATCAATAATACCAAGTGAAAATAAATACGAGAAGATAATTAAATCTAGTGTTCTTACTCTGATTACCTAATTTCATCAAGGAATTCTCGTACTGACTAATTCATCTTTAAATAACAAGACTTTTCACATTTGTTTAACATAATTGAATTGTTAATTTAGGTGTCTAATCATTAAGTACATGCAATACTAGAACCCATTTAGGCCACAATGCAATAAGTGATACCATTTAGGGTTAGTACAATACCTGAAACCATTTAGGGCACGGATACAATACCTGAAACCATTTAGGGCACAATTGCGATACCAGATACCATTTAGGCTTAGTACAATACCTGAAACCATTTAGGGTTCCAATACAATACCTGAAACCATTTAGGGCACAATTGCGATACCAGAGGATGTTACAATTGTACATTGTTATACACCCTTTAATGCACATCCTAATTTTCTAACATAAAATTCTGGTGCCATATATTCATAATCTCTTTATAGCTCATGGTGAATAAAATGGTAAAAAAAAAAGAGATTATATTTCTAGGCTAGCCTTTGCATCCTATTATATTCCCAATTTGCTTTATTGTATTCTCCCAAATTGTTTTCCACTAAATTGAACTTTATCTCTTAATTTGGAAATCGTAGAGCATCCAATGTTTCATAAAAGGCAACAGCCGAAACAAATCCTATCTTAGTATCATGCAAACTAGATGTACATAATGTGCATGTAGATTCTATCTCTTATATCCATTGTTCTTATTTGATGTATAATAGTGTCATGCTTTATTCACAAGCAATTTTCCTCTGAAATATTTTGAGCTTATTAGTTACTACAGCCATAGTTAGCTATAGTAGATAGCTATAATGATAAAATATAGTCTAATCTATAATGTCCCCTTTTCTAGAATAGGATTTAATAATAAGTAATAAAAAATAAATTAAGAAACAAATGAATAATAGTATTATAATATAATTTATTATTAAATTAACTATACTATTATCATAATAATGAAAGACAATTTAACTTAATAATATTAAAAAATTAAATCCTTATATAATTTGTCTCAATATAATAATTATTAATTAAAGATATTTAAACAAATAATAAATAATAATTTACAATTGATAATTAATAATAAAATTAAAAAAAATAAAAAATAGTAAAATTAAAATATAAAATAAATAAAATAATTGCAAACAACTTAGTTAAAAATCTGCGTAATGGACGAAGTCCAAAGCCTCTCAAGTATGTCGAGAGTATCAGCTGGACTAATTGATCATTGTTAACAACACAAGTATGATTAATAGAACGGTGATTTTGTTATGAGAGGACCTGTTTGGAAACGATGCCTTTTTTTTTTGTCACAACTCATAAAGATATATAAGATCTGAAATTTGAATCACCACGAATGACAGGGGAATCTCCCAGATCATAAATTCCATTGTCACAACTCATAAAGATATATAAGATCTGAAATTTGAATCACCACGAATGACAGGGGAATCTCCCAGATCATAAATT
Source organism: Thuja plicata (assembly GCA_018584345.1). Classification (NCBI taxonomy): domain Eukaryota; kingdom Viridiplantae; phylum Streptophyta; class Pinopsida; order Cupressales; family Cupressaceae; genus Thuja; species Thuja plicata. The sequence continues at coordinate 245,987 of MU224699.1, forward strand.
TCATGGACAATGGTAATCTGCCGATAAGCAAAAGGATTTGCATAAAAGGAGAAGACACAATCGTAAAATCGTAATGCTTGGCACGATTAATAATTCCAATCAAAGCTTTCTAAATCTGAGATTCCCAGAGGTAACTACATTGAAACATAAGAACATTATCGCAAAGTCCCTGTCGAGTAAGGAGTTCAGCCTTTGGCCATCGAAGGTTATCAACACTATTACTTCCAGCTTCCGAGTTCATATAACAGAGTCCTTTTCCTTGACGCGAATCACTCTGGTGGCATACAGATTTTCAACTGTTGCTATCATTGTTGGAGTTTAGCTTGGTAACAATGCCCAAGGTGATTATATGGCATGAATATCCTCGGGTAGGCATTCAAAGTCAAGGATTGGAAGTAGAGTTTACGATAGCTGTTGTGCTGTTTCTTACATTGTGAAGCTTTTCCTTAGCACAAATATTTATGCTGAGAGTTCTATGGATTGTGGGTGATATTATAAGCTGAATTCAGGGGTGGAACACAAACAGAAATTATCTCTGCAAATATCGTTGATATATTTGTATTTTCATTCATCCTGTTTCCCTACTGTTGGTGGGTTTTCATGGTATAGCTGTGATGCTATATGAATGCCATTTCTACATATCCAGCATAGAAGCTATTGGAAGAACATACTTGGAGAAAGAGGACTAAAGTTTTCAAGCTGCTGTATCTATTTCAGATTGAAGACTTTCTGAGTGCTGAAATGCAAAGAGTTTAACTTTAAACACACTACTCCTACAACCTGAAACAATACAAACAAACTGTTTGATGAAATTACTCTGAGAGAGAAAGTGCACGATTTTGGGTAATAATACAAGGGGAACATTACATAATCCCATGTTCCCATATGGTTATTTAATTGCATTTTCTGCCCAAATTTAAGCAGTTGGAGTATTCCCATGCAAATTTAAAACTGTGGGAAAATGATCATTTAGAATCTTTCCCTATTTTGGTGGAGTAGCTACTGTTTCCCTCTTTTCCAGGTGGCTCCATAAATCTCTTTCCCTCTTTTCATTTCATCTTCAAATTTTACCTACAAAAATTATTACTAATACTATTCATTCATAAATAGAAATAAGAAGTAACTGCATATTTTTAAGTTGACTGCTAAAAATAAAACAGTGAAATTAAACATTCATGGGGCCACCAGCTCCACAATTACTTCTAAAAAATTTGAGCAGTGACTGCTTGCCAAAATAAGTTAAGCAGCCACATGGAACCCTGTCTTGATGCGGACCCAGGCCCAAAACCTGCTGTAATAATCAAGCAACATACAACTTTTCCAATAAACATATAACAGAGATTTCATACAACTACCATGAAAGTGACAATTCCATTATCTGAGCAGTCTTTACAAGGCAAAATTTTCATAATATTCTCAAAAACTAAGTCCCATTCCCCAGTTCTCTGCCACTTTTATTTTATTTTCTACTCTCCCTACTCAATCCTGCATATCTTCCATTAACTCCCCCAATCTCCCTAAAAGTCTCCTAAACTGACTCAACAAACTAACAAACATTGACCATTATCTCCCCCAATCTCCCTAACAAACTCCTAAACTGATTCAACAAACTAACAAACACTGACCAAAAGTGGACAGCTGTTAACAAGGACCAGTCAAAACAAACAACTTAACAGATAGATAAATCATAAGGAACATATCCCTAAAATTCTGAACAACACTCATCCAACTGAATGTGGGTGGGCAGCTGGAATAAATGCTCCACATCATCCTCCCCTTGTCTTGAAAAGTTTGAAAATCCCAGTCCTCCTGATTCGAATTCATAATCTGCAACAACTTGAGTATACTTCAGCAAATCAGTCTCCGAGACCCATGAGTTATAAGAATCAGGAAGGTTTGCCTACTTAACAAATTATAGTTTGTAAGATTTGGATTGGGTAGTCACCAATTTGCTACTAGCACTCGTTCAATCTGCCCTCTTTTGTTCTTTGGGAGGTGTTTGGTCCAATTGTCATTCTCCTTCTCATTTTGCTCATTTTCTACCTGATCATTACAATTTCCAGCTGGGTGTGAATATAGGTCAGCAATGATAAAGATGGGACTAATGTCCAAATCTTCAGGCAATTCAATTTGATAGGCATTGTCATTTGTTCTCTTTACGATTTTGCAAGGTCCAATTTTCTTGGGCTTCAATTTGTTGTAGGCACCTTTCTTTGCGCAGATGTGCCATGAGTAGCTCTCCTTCTTGAAAGACTTTTCTCCTGTGATGCAAATCTGCCTTCTCCTTATATTGTTCATTCATGGACTGCAATTTAAGCCTAACTTGCTGATGTATTTCTTGAATATTTTCCAAAAAATCTGCAGCTTTTTGGTTATTGTGTGGGCTCATTGGCAAGTCAACAAAGTCCACAACTCCTTTAGGATTTGCACCATATACAATTTGAAAGGGAGACTTACCCATTGATCTATTTATGCTGGAATTATAGGCGAACTCAGCCTGATGTACCACCAAATCCTATTGCCGAGGATGGTCTCCAACTAAACACCTCAATAGATTGCCTAGACTTCTATTTACCACCTTTGTTTGTCCATCCATTTGGGGATGGTATGCTGAACTGAATTGCAATCTGCTATCCAACTTCTTCCACAATACTCTCCAAAAGTGAGTTAAGAACTTGGTGTCTCCATCACTTGTTATAGTTTTTGGAACACCATGCAACCTCACCACTTCTTTGAAAAACAAATATGCCACTTGACTTGCCTCATTGGTCTTCTTACATGGTATGAAATGGTCTATTTTAAAAAACGGTCCACCACTACAAACACTGAGTCATTGCCTCTTTGGGTTCTTGGAAGCCCCAAAACAAAATCCATAGAGATATCAATCCATGGCTCCTTTGGCACGAGTAAGGGCATGTATAAGCCTGTATTTTGATTTCCTCCTTTTGCTGTTTGACGCACTCTACACACAGGTACAAACTTGTCCACATCTCTTCTCATATTGGGCCAAGAGAACTTCTCACTTACTAATCCAAAAGTCTTATCCCTTCCAAAGTGTCCACCTAAACCATTTGGCGCATCTCTTTCACAGGCTTTTCTCTTTGTGATGCAAAGGGAATACAAAGTTGTGTCCCCTTAAATAAGAATCCATCTAACAATATGTAATCTTCAAATGGTTGCATATGAGTATGGTTTGGACCGTTTAAAATTGCCAAGATGCTGCTAAAATGAGGATCATCAACATATTCATCTTTCATCTCTTCAAAACCAACTAGCCCATGACTCATAACAACCAATAGATGACGTCTTCTACTCAATGCATCAGCCACTACATTGGTTTTACCACTCCTATGTTGCACAACAAAAGTTTAGGCCTGCAAGAATGAAGCCCATTTTGCATGTTTATGGGACAGCTTACCTTGTGAATTGATGTACTTCAAGGCCTGATTCTCAGTCATCAAAATGAACTCCTTATGTAAGAGATAGTGCCTCCAATATTTTAATGCTTGTACCACAACATAGAATTCTTTACCATAGGTGGTATACCTCTTTTTAGCCTCATTCAATTTCTCACTGAAAAAGGCAATTGGTTTACCCTCTTGACTCTACACTCCTCCAATTGCTACTGCTGAAGCCTCACATTCAACTGTAAAAAGTTTCTCAAAGTCAGGTATGGCAAGGATAGGTGATTCAGTAACCTTCTTCTTGAGCTGTTCAAAACTAAGATCAGCTGCCTTTGTTCAAGTAAAGACCTTCCCTTTTGTGCAATCAGTCAATGGTGCACTTATGCCACCGAAATTCCTAATGAATCTCTTCTAAAAAATAACCAAACTATAGAAGCTCCTCACCTCAGTAATACTTTGAGGGGTAGGCCACTCGAGAATAACTTTGACTTTTTCTACTATCCATGCTCAATCCATTTGATGAAATAACATTGCCCAAAATACCAACTTATCTTTGCAAAAATGGCTCTTTTCATGGTTGATAAATAACCTTTCTGCCTTGAGTATGTCAAGTACCATCCTTAAATGTTCTACATGCTCCTTCAATGACTTACTAAAGATTAAAATATCATCAAAATATACTATTATAAACTTTCCAGTGTGCGTTCTTGTAATGAAGCTAACTGCCTGTTACTGGTAATTGTCTGCAAAATCCTTATGACTTCTAGAGATTGAAACTAGTTTAATTTGTTGCGAAGTATATGTGCATTTATTTCTCGACCAAATTCTCAGCGGATGAAGGGAGAGCATAAGCACAACATTCCCTAAGCCTCTAATGCTCAGTGCATTTCATAATGTAGTCTGACCCAATAAAGAAATGTTGCAGAGATGAATTTTAATGTGATGACAACCATTGATATTAAATAACAATAAAGTCTCAGTCACAATCACAAATTTAGCTTTCACAATTTAATCCAGTCATATTACACTATATGCAGATGTATCTAGAACGAATTCAAAACCAAGACATGCACCTGAAATATGATGCCACGTGATGGTATGAACCCGCGACACCTGGTGTGAATGCTGGATTGAGCGTGTATCCTTAATGCGCTGGTTGCTAGATTATGTGAAGATTGCCCAGTAGTGACAGCGGATGAAGCTGCCTGTACCCAGCATTACCATTTCCAATGCCTTGACCTCGGGTCTGCAGTGTATTCCCCTTTGCCGCTGCGTGCCTCTCAGAAGGATACCGCGAGTAGCCAATCCATATACCACCCGTCCTTGAATATATGTCTGGACTGGAATCTCGAGCCCCGTCGCAGGTAATGAAATGCGAGCAGCCCGAACATTCAACGGCCACACTCTCAGCACAACCTGCCCGTCAACATGCCAAATGCAGCGTCTTTCCCTATCGCGTGCACCTTGACACCCGCAGCAGCTCTAGCTCGACGCCCAGCGTGATGGTCTTCTTCTTCGAAACAAACTCACGATGATTCCTTCCCACAGAAAGTGATGTACTGGCAGTGCTAACAATCAACTTTGTCTTCCTTCGCGTCAATCACCACCAACCAGCTAACAATTCAGTGATATTTGCTAAGATGTTACTTCAATATGGAAAGCCAATCGTACAGTCTGAAATCCTCAACTTCTGGGGTATTACCGAGTTCCTTAAATGCAGTGTTTGATACTGAAATGCTGGCGTAATAAACTTAACTCTTTAACTTACTTGATGAGCTCAAAGATGAAATCTGTATAATTCCACCACAATGAGAAAGTCGGGGCTACGTCCAACTTCCCAATATTTCTTCAAGGGGCTATGTCCTCAAGAAATAGACTAGTCACAAATGCAACCAGATTTGTTTATCTTCTTGTTTATAAATTCCATGTTGCTTTTCCCAAGAATACCTTTTTCTTTTATAACCTTGAAATGAGGGAAAACACACAACTTAAGCAATGTGGGATTAAAGTGCTCACTTAAGTCACTTAAGTTACCTTTTTGAAATAAAGTAACTTAAAGTTATAAAGTGACTTTATAATATCACTTTATAAAATAAAGTAACTTGACTTTAGAAAAAGAGCCCAAATAATAAATATTCGCCCACTGAAGCCTGTGACTGGCTGGCATCCTCTGAAAGAAGCCATTAGCCTATCCGGATGGGAAGATAGACTAATTAGGCACCATAATGGCCTACTACGGAGAAGGGGACATTACAATTCTAAATACCTGGTTCTTTGTTTGCATGAAGGTACATGGAGCATTGGATTAATCAAATGGCATCACCACCCATTCAAATAAATCCATCTTGGGTTTTGAAGGCAGTCTTCCACTCATTACCTTCCCGAATCCGAATTTGGTGGTAACCACTTCTGAGGTCAATCTTGGAGATCTTAGCACCTGACAAGCAATCCAATAAGTCATCCATCCTAGGTAGTGCATATCGGTACTTCACCGTGATTTTGTTAATGACTCTTGAATCCATACATAGTCTCCACTTTTCTCTCCTTGTTTGCTGATGGCTTCAATAAGTCTCTCCATTGGGTCTATGGCTGCTGCACGCCCTCTTTGAACTCTTGTTCTTCTTCAGAGTCATCATGAAGCAATCTAGCCTCTAGGTCTTGTAGCGTTTGAAGTATTTCATCCATGACATTATCTCTGAATCTAGCATTCCTCTTGCCTCTTCTTCCCCAAGCCATTTGAGCCCCTCTTTGAGCCATTTTTTTAAAATTTTGGCTCTAATACCAAAATGATGCAGACCCACGCCCAAAACCTGTAGTAATAATCAAGCAACATACAACTTTTCCAATAAACATATAACAGAGATTTCATACAACTATCATGAAAGTGATAATGCCATTATCTAAGCAGTCTTTACAAGGCAGAATTTTTATAATATTCTCAAAAACTAAGTCCCAATCCCCAGTTCTCTGCCACTTTTATGTTATTTTCTACTCGCCCTACTCAATCCTGCATATCCTTCATTAACTCCCTCAATCTCCCTGAAAGTCTCCTAAACTGACTCAACAAACTAACAATCATTGACCATTATCTTCCCTAATCTCCCTAACAGACTCCTCAACTGACTCAACAAACTAACAAACACTGACCAAAAGTGGACAGCTGTTAACAACAAGGACCAGTCAAAACAAACAACTTAACAGATAGATAAATCATATAGAACAGATCCCTAAAATTCTGAACAGCACCCATCCAACTGAACATGGGTGGGCAGCTGGAGTAAATGCTCCACATCATGTCTTAAGGAGTTTTATCATCACAAGTGTTTCAAGTTTAGGAGATGACTACCTTCTCTCCCCATATATGAAAACATTGCAAAATAGAACAATTAATTGCCTATAAAAATTGGTGTGTATTCTGAATATCAAAGATTTGTTATCTTCACAAATTTGGAATGATTCACTTCCAAACAACCATACCTTTAAGCGTTGCCTCTTTTATATAATAATGGTAGCAGAAAAGGGTTGTTTTTATCTTGTTTCAAGATTCAAGATTTCTGTTTGATGCATAGCTGTGTTTTACTTGAGAGATTCTGTTAAACCATATTTCTTTTCATAGAACCTTCAAATTTCTATTTTATTTTGCTCCAATAGTAGAGTTAAATTGCTGTTCAGAAGCATTACAAGTAAACTACTTTAAACTAATAGTCAAGGTCATCTGCGGAAATGTCATTTGACCCTAGGAGTCTAGAGTTTGGGTAGTTGAGGATATAGCTACTGAAGCCTGCACTCTGAAATATGAACTTGGGTTTGCTGTGGCAAATCGCTTCCAACTTGACAAACATATAGAAACTGTACAATAGTTCAGGCAAAGACTCACTTTGTTGCTGTCATTTAACATGATGCTGATTTGTGTGTCATAAAGCTGCTTCTCAACTTGTAACCAACAATTGTAATATTTTGTGGATGTTCATACTTTAAGTAAATCCTAAAAGCAGTTTCCTAAATGGCTTTATGACATTATTTGCATCTTTGTCATGCCCCTGCCAATCTAACTGAATTATAGCCTTATAAATTATTGCTGCCGTAATAAATACAAATCGCACTTTGGAAACTTATAGAACCATGCGAACCGATCATGTTCTGATTGCCCAGTTTAAAGGGTCGACGCCTGATAAAGCAGCCGACCATTACAAAGGGGGACATTTAATTGGCATATATGTAAGAAAGGTTTAAAGTTATGCTGGCCAACTTTCTCTGTTTGGTGCGTTTGAATTAATGCCACTGTTTTGGCCAACTCTCTTTGCACAATGAACATTACAATGCTGTCCAACTCCTTTTAGACAAGGCATATGAATTAAGTTAGTTTATTAACTAATGCCAGCCGACCACCATGAATGAAAGTAAAAGGCACATATAATTATATTAATTCCATCGCCCAAGTAAAGGAAAGGTAAGGCATTAATGAGCGATTATTAGTAAGTAAGAAGGATGTGAATAATTAAGATGGAAGTAATTACATTATGATGAAGAGAAGCAATTAATTATGAAGGGTTATGTCCCTTGTAAGGGCAATGAACATAATGAAAGGTTGCGACTCTCCCATCATGAAGATATAAATAAGGGCGAGTCATTTTGTTGAGGGCATCCATAGAAAAGGATCAAGATCAAATAAATAGAGAATAAGACATTCGATCAATGAATAGATTTACAGTTGCACAATTAATTAAACTGGACAGCAGACGTATATGCTGTTCCAGCATTTGATATGGTTCATAATACATGGCATTCTGATCTGGCCAATTTGTTATTTGTCTTCTATTTGATAGGATGTAGGAATGTTATGCAGATAACATATTTCTACTGATGTGTGTGTCTATATATATATATATGTTCTGTTATTCTTGCAATTATGATGTCTATGCATAATAGAGTACATATGTAAGATTCTTTAATACTTTAAACAACGAACTATCTGGTTATGAAGGATAGGATGGAATACACAATAAGGGATGAAATTAGCACATAAATTCAATTCAATTAGAGCGACCCCAAGTGGGGTGAGGAGGCCAAATGGCGGGTGTCATTCCGTGGTCTTGGGATTGATGGAAAGGAATAAGCTTGAGGCACCTCATATATTGTTTCCAAGGGACTAATAATGAGGATAGGTTGTTAGGGAAAGTATTATTGAATCCCACATGTACATTATGTAAATTATAACTATGATTAGAATTCTCTTTATAATGTCACTGCTTCTCTTTATAACGTTACTAGTATATGTTTCTTCATCTTGCATAATGATAACTAACTTGGTTGCAAGCTCTAAATCAAGATATAAAGTTTTGGCAATTTACATTCCTAAGTGTACTCCATACCTTATTTCGGAATTTTCGGGCAATTAAAGTCCCAATAGGGGACTTTACAATCTTTCATTACCATCATTTGAAAGAATTCTCTATATCTTTATAGCCCATGGTATTTGGAACTGACTGTCAATTTCTTTCCTCCTCTTTGGCGAGTGGACATTTTAGCTCTAATTAGCCTCACATTTTTAAAGTGAGGCTACAAGCATTGACAATTATTACAAAGTGACCATTTGATGTAGAGCTGCATAGCCGAAGCTTGACTTATGGGCCCTTATCTCTCTTTTAGGACTTACACCAATCCCACCTTATCCAACTACTTCCCAAAGAAATGTTCTACCCTTCCAAGAGTTACCTTTGAACTCGATAACCTACTAAAGACTCTTGTTACTGCTCGGTAACCTCTCTAGAGTTCTCGGTACACCGTCGAATCGGTTATTGTTTTTGTTTGTCTTCACCGAATGGTCTCAGTGGCAGTTTTTGGTTGCTCGGTAGTTTTCCTAATGCCAGTCTCACCGAGTGAGTTCCTCTGGTTAGATGTCTCACCGAGTGAGTTTTCCTTTTGTTCTGTCTTCAACCTCCTTTAGGGACTTCTGTATGACACCAAGTTGTAGGATCTAACTCCACTCCAGCACCTTTTAACCCTTACTGTGTTCACAGACCTAATAGCCCTACTTAGGCTTGGCTAACAAAGCAATTGTTTAGGAATGGGTACACCGAGTTGATCCAACACCTCAGAGTTGTTCTTCTACCCCAATTTGTTCCAAATCCACCTTCTACAGAGTCATGCTACTCCTTTTGGCTAATTGCCTACACACTCACCAATCTTAGGCTAAATACATGGGCTTATTTAACCTAGGGCTTGATGGACAACACAACAAACCAACACCTCCCTTCCTGAGCCTCTAGAACCTCTACAAATACATCCTTAACTTGCATTTCCCAAGTGACCAAGGAATTCAACTGGAAAAGTGACAAGTTAGGGTTCCATTTTAGAAACACAATCGACAATGGAGTTTTACTCGACCAGTCTGAACAAAACGATTGATCTCCCTCCTATGATCACCAAATGAACTTAGACCAAAAGCATAGAAACGTTAAGTCACCAATCACATTTCCATGGTGATCTCATAGTTACTCTTATCCGTGCAAGGCCGTACAACACAAAACAAAAAGACTTTCTCAGGAAACGAAATGCTGCTTTTATTCACATCCACCAAGAATCTACAATGTTATCAAATCTCCTTCAGTTTCATCCAAAATCACTAACCCCTCGTGGACAGGCCTGACTTCTCACAAATAGACCTCCAATAACCATAACTGTATTTTGAATAGTTATGACCGTTGGGACCGAAATCTCAACTTTTCGGTTACTATTTAACAAAACACCATTACACTTAATCCTATTAGACTTAACACAAGGTCTCGTCGGTTGAAGGGATCCCAAGGTTTATAAAACACCTTTGGGACCCTTAGCCTTACAAGATGGGCCAAAACATCATTGGGTTGATCCTAAGGATCCAACCTTATTACATCAAATAAAACATCAACTGAACCCTTGGAAGACATGATGTGGTGCTCTGCACCATACTCCTCAGGTTAAAAAGAACTCAAGTCTCTTGAGTTGGAAGCTCGGCAAGGGTTGCTCCAGCTTTAGTAATAGCCTCCTCGGTCATCCATGTGGCATCTTCCAAAGGTGTGTTTTTCCACTTGACCAAGAACTCGAAGTAGGTTCTCCTCCTTGTCTTCCGACTAAACCCTTTTTCCAAAATGCATTCTATCTCAGGCTTTGACAGCTTTGGAAATTTGTCTTGCAAATCTTTCTGATCTGTACCTCTGTCACCTGCATCACAAACATCACTAATAGAACCCTTATATGCAAAAATATTAGATACATTAAATATTGGCGACAAACCAATATCAAAGGGTAATTCAAATTTGTGGGCATTGTTGCCACATCTCTTAAGGATCTTGAAAGGTCCTATCTTCTTCATCATCAGTTTGGTGTGCATTTGTTTAGGTAATCTCTCCTTAAGATGAATCATGACCATATCTCCCACCTGATATTGCAAATCTCTTCTCTTCTTGTCAGCATTCTGTTTATATTGCTCGGTCACATGTTTCAACTTGTCTTGCACCGACTGATGAATCTCTTTCATTACCTCTGCAAAGTCTTCTGCTTCTGCACTTCTTTTCTCCATGTCTTTGACATCTCTTAACTCCAAGACACCCCTTGGATGTGAGCCATAAACAACCTGAAATGGACTGAGACCAGTACTCCTGTTTAACGAGTCATTATATGAAAATTCTGCCTGTGGCAATATAACATCCCAGCTAGTGCCATGTTCCTTTGTAAGAGATCTTAATGGGTTACCAAGAGACCTGCATATCACCTCTGTTTGACCATTTGACTGAGGGTGATAAGCAGATGAAAAACATAGATTTGTTCCCAATCTCTTCTAGAGAGTTCTCCAAAAATGTCCTATGAACTTAGAATCCCTATTAGAAATAATAGACAATGGCAAACCATGGAGTCTAACAACCTCCTTAAAGAATATTCCTGCAATATGAGATGCATCATGTGTTGTTTTGCAAGGTAGAAAATGAACCATTTTGGAAAATCTGTCCACAACTACATACACATTGTCATAACCAGATTTAGTTCTAGGGAGTCCCAATACAAAGTCCATACTTACCGAATCCCAGGGTTTATTAGGGATTGGAGCAGGTGTGTATAAACCTGCATTTGAAGTATGCCCTTTGGCTTTTTGACAAACCAAACACCCCTCCACATACTTTCTTACCTCTGTCTGCATCTTTGGTTAGAAGTAAAATCTCCTCACAAGTTCAAGAGTTTTATCAACTCCAAAGTGTCCTGCCATACTACCACAATGCTTTTCCTTGATTATATTCTCTCTCATCGATCCTTTGGGTACACAAAGCTGTCTGCCTTTGAACAGTAATCCTTCTTGCAAGATAAAATCGGAAAATTCAGTATGATACCTATCACTCATGTCCATACAAACTTGATAAGTCTCTTTGAAATCTTCATCACTCGGGTACATGTCCTTGATGGAGTGGATCCCTACACTTTCCAACTGAACCTGCTTCACTGTCAAATTCCTCCTACTAAGGGCATCAACTACCTTGTTGGCTATCCCTTTCTTATGCTTGATGGTGAAGGTGTAGGATTGTAAAAACTCCATCCACTTCATATGTCTGTGGTTCAACTTTTCCTGTCTATTCAAGAAACTGAGAGCATGGTTGTCAGTAAACACAACAAATTCTTTAGGTAATAAATAGTGCCTCCATTTCCTAAGTGACTGCACCATAGCATAGAGCTCTAGATCATAGGTTGAGTACTTTTGTTTTGCTTCATTTAGTTTTTCACTAAACAAGGCAACATGCCTTCCTTCTTGACTCAAAACCCCACCAATAGCCCTGTTACTAGCATCACATTCATCTATGAAAACCTTATGAAAATCTGGTAAAACCAGTATAGGTTGATCTGCCACTCTCTTTTTCAAATACTCAAATGCTTTGTCTACATTCTCGGTCCACACAAAATTACATTTCCTACCTCCCTTTATAGTATCTATCATGGGAGCACACACACCACTAAAATTCTTAATAAATTTTCTGTAAAAACTTGAGAGTCCATGAAAACTCTTTACCTCTAATGCTGATCTTGGGGTTGGCCAATTTAGTATTGCTTCAACTTTAGTGGAATCCATCTTTAGATTGTCCTGTGATATCACAAAGCCAAGAAATACAAGCTCCTCTTGCATGAACACACTTTTCCAAATTTATTTTCAGTTTCTCTTCTTGAACTTTCTTCAAAACCAGATCCAAATGTCTTAGCTGCTCATCCCCGTCCTTACTGAAAATTAGTATATCATCCAAGTATACCACAACAAACTTGTTAATGTAAGGCTTCAAGATTTCATTCATTAGTCTCATAAAAATGCTTGGTGCATTAGAGAGCCCAAAAGGCATTACTAGCCACTCAAAAAGACCTTCTGTTGTTTTGGAGGCTGTTTTCCACTCATCTCCTTCTCTTATCCTTATCTAGTGGTAACCACTCTTTAGATCCACCTTTGAGTAGTATTTTGCTCCTCCTAGGCAATCCTATAGGTTTTCTATCCTAGGCATAGGAAACCTATACCTTCTAGTGATTTTGTTTATAGCCCTAGAGTCTGTACAAAGTCTCCATGTCCCTTCTTTCTTGGGAGCTAACACTGCAGGGACTGCACACGGTCTAATGCTCTTCCTTATGAACCCTTTAGTCATCAATTCCTCAATCTGTCTTGCAATCTCCTTGTTCTGCTCTGGAGTCATCTTATAGGCTGCTTTGTTCGGTAAGGTGGCTCAAGGGATTAGGTCTATACAATGGCTGACATCTCTTTGTGGTGGTAAAGTCTTTGAGATACTGTCTGCAACTATCCCCTTGTACTTGTCCAACAAGTCTTTCACTTCCTTAGGACCTACACTTCTTTCCTACACTTTATCTTTAGGCTTCTCTGCTGGTGTTCCCTTTGGTTTCACAACTATTGCAAAGCATGGTGTGTCCTCTTTCAGGGCTTTCATAAAGTCTTTTTCCCCTACTAACATCACACTAGTTACTGCATGTTTTTACTTCCCATTGTCAGGGAGTGGGGACATAATATAATTTATCCCATCCTTAGTCACAAAATACATGTTTTTCTTCCCATCATGTTTTGCATCTGCATCATACTGCCAGGGTCTACCTAGAAGTAAATGATAGGCATCCATCTCGGCTACATCACATAGGATCTTATCTTTATACTCCCCTATGGTGAATTCTACCCAAACTTGCTCACTGATTAGGGTTTGTTGTTCCTTGTTCAACCATGAAACTCTATATGGGTAAGGGCGAGGGATCTTTTGAAGTTTAAGCTTATCAACCATTTCTTTAGAAGCCAAATTATCTGTGGAACCAGAATCTATTATAACTTTACATACCTTGTTATTCACCTTACAAGTTGTTTTGAACAGTGACTTCCTTTGGGGTGGCTCCTTGGTTGTGGGAATCTTCAAGAGCGTTCTATGCAACATCAGACACTCAACTTGCTCGGGGTCTGCAGGTCTGGATGTTGATGTGTGGTATGAGGACACACTGTGACCATCATCTTCTTGAATCAACTGCACTCTCTTGTCTCCTCCTTGCTTGTTAGTACCAAGCTTCTCTCGGCACCGAAAGGATTGATGTCCAACTTGGTTGCAAGTGAAACACTTGCCTGCGAAAACGCTTGGTCCTCTGCCCCCAAATCTTCCTCTAATACTTGGTCTTCTCCCTCTAAAATTGCCTCTGTGACTGGATTCACCATCTTGATCCTGATTGCTTATCTCTCCTTGAGGTCTTGGAGATGTTCCTCTTCCTCCAAATCTGCCTCTTCCTCTGAAGTTTACTCCTCTTCCTCTATTCTGCTGCTCTCCTTTTCTCCTTTGTTTCTCTTCAATTTTAAGTACCATTTGAAAACATTTATGCACTGTCTCAAGACTGAACACACTAAGTTCATCTTGTATGTTATACTTGAGTCCATTCAAGTATCTTGCCAACTTCTGCTTCTCATTCTCAGGAAGCTTTGCCTTAAGAGTAATCTTGTGAAACTCTTCTGTGTAAGAGCTTACATCTAAGTCCCCCTGCCTTAGATTTTGTAGCTTCTTGTGCAACATCACCTCATAGTCCTCTGGTACAAACTCTTTCTTCACCTCGGTAACCATCCTCTTCCATGAAGAGATGGGGTTCTTTTCTTCTTCTATCCTTTCATTCTGGAGGAAATTCCACCAACTAAGGGTTGGGCCCTTCATCCTTGATTTTGCTATTTTCACTTTCTGACTTCCACGAATGTCATCACACTCAAAGTGATTCTTGAGTGCCTCCAACCAATCCATGCACTCTTCTGGATTCAATTTTCCATAAAACACTGGTAGGTCTGTTCTTTCTTTCTTCCCTACCCTCTCAAGGGCTTCAAGAAAAGGTCTCTGATCTGCAGATATTCCTTCCTGCCCAAGGTGATCTTCTTCCCCCACCTCCTCTTCTTCAGAGTCTTCTTCCCCTCTTTCCACTTTACCCTTTAACTTCTCCAATTCTCTTTTCATGGCTCTATTCTCGGCTCTTACTGCCCTACTTTCTGCCATTTGCTCCTTAACCAACTTTGCCAATTCCACATTGGTCATCCTCACAGGGATCTCTCTTTCTCCTTGCTCTCCTTCTGACATTCCGTCTTTACTTCTCTTCCCAAGCATATCTTTCTGCTGTGATACCACCTGATCCAGAGCTGCACATGCCACTTACACCAATCCCACCTTATCCAACTACTTCCCAAAGAAGTGTTATACCCTTCCAAGAGTTACCTTTGAACTCGGTAACCTACTAAAGACTCTTGTTACACTGCTCAGTAACCTCTCTAGAGTTCTCGGTTGAGGGCTCGATACACTGTCGAATCGGTTACTGTTCTTGTTTGTCTTCACCGAATGGTATCGGTGGCAATTTCTGGTTGCTCGGTAGTTTTCCTAATGCCAGTCTCACTGAGTGAGTTCCTTTGGTTAGATGTCTCACCGAGTGAGTTTTCCTTTTGTTCTGTCTTCAACCTCCTTTAGGGACTTATGTATGAATCCAAGTTGTAGGATCCAACTCCACTCCGGCACCCCTTAACCCTTAATGTGTTCACAGATCTAATAGGCCTACTTAGGTTTGGCTAACAAAGCAATTGTTTGGGAATGGGTACACCGAGTTGATCCAACGCCTCAAAATTGTTCTTCTACCCCAATTTGTTCCAAATCCACCTTCTACCGAGTCATGCTACTCGTTTTGGCTAACTGCCTACACATACTCACCAATCTTAGGCTAAATACATGGGCTTATTTAACCTAGGGCTTGATGGACAACACAACAAACCAACACCTCCCGTCGTGAGCTTCTAGAACCTCTACAAATACATCCCTAACTAGCATTTCCCAAGTGACCAAGGAATTCCACTGGAAAAGTGACAAGTTAGGGTTCCATTTTAGAAACACAATCGACAATGGAGTTTTACTCGACCAGTCTGAACAAAACGAATTGATCTCCCTCCTATGATCACCAAATGAACTTAGACCAAAAGCATAGAAACGTTAACTCACCAATCACATTTCCATGGTGATCTCATAGTTACTATTATCTGTGCAAGGTCGTACAACACAAAAAAAAGACTTTCTCAGGAAACAAAATGCTGCTTTTATTCACATCCACCAAGAATTTACAATGTTATCAAATCTCCTTCAGTTTCATCCAAAATCACTAACCCTCGTGGACAAGCCCGACTTCTCACAAATAGACCACTTCCAACGACCATAACTGTATTTTGAATAGTTATGACCGTTGGGACCGAAATCTCAACTTTTCGGTTACTGTTTAACAAAACACCATTACACTTAATCCTATTAGACTTAACACAAGGTCCTGTCAGCCGAAGGGAATCCAAGGTTTATAAAACACCTTTGGGACCCTTAGCCTTACAAGATGGACCAAAACATCATTGGGTGTATCCTAAGGATCCAACCTTATTACATCAAATAAAACATCAACTAAACCCTTGGAAGACATGATGTGGTGCTCTGCACCACCATTGATAGAGATGCTTTCAAAGTACTATTTAGATGGCCAAATGTTTTTAGTGATAGTTTGAGCAAAAGAAGACTTGGATGAGACAAAACAACAAATGGGTGAGTAAATGGTATATATATTTTAAATGCTTGCCCTGTAGGCAACAAAGAGATAAAAGCTTTTGTTTTAGATGAATTTAGCAGGCATACTTGGGGTAAAGTGCTTGGGAGAAAAAATAAATACTATATTGAGGAGTTCAATCCCACTTGTGATCTTTTTCAAAAAGTGACGTAACGACTCGTATCCCATGGAGAGCCAAAATTCTATTTGCTCATTTAAGTACTGTCATCCACGTTGATGTGAAACTAGGCGGTGGAAACAACCAAAAGAAACTTGGGAAGAAAGGGTGTGTGTTCTTTGCACTTCTGGGGCAGTTGAATCTGAAAGACACTTCATTGTGTATTGTGATGCTTATAGTGACATCAGGAGCATTTATGTTAATGTATTGACAGCTGGTTCATGGTATAGTCTTTTCAGCCAGGGGGCTGTTGAGAAATTGGGGGAGCTCATCATCCTTGTGCATAGAAGAGGAACGGAACTGCTTAAGACTAAGATTGCAAGGCTGACTGTCCCAAAGGCTATTTAATGTTTAGCCTTGTGGACGTTAAAAGTTCTTCTTCTTCTATTCCCTAAAGATAAAGTCATAAGGAAGAAATGGGAGAAATTTGGGAAGTAGCATTAAAATTAATAATACTACTTATTAAGGTGCCAATCTGATTTAGCTGTCAATTTTATGAAATTACATATACAAGAGTTGGATTTTTGTAGTACATCAGGTTGTACTTTGTAAAATTTTTATGAGCTACGGATCAATAGATACTTTGAACAGATACACACACATGGACATTTTGCCGATGAATGATTTGTATCAAGGATATATTTCTATTATTATATTCAGACATCCTTTGCTAGGTTGGTAAAGACTTTTGGTATAAATAATCGCGGAATGATTTTCCTTACTGTTCATGCTGTCAACCATAATTCTTCATGATGATACGAGGATACTGTGGCGAGGCGAGATTCTCCTCACTGTTAATTGTTTTCAATCATAATTTTTCATAATGATAGAATTCAGGGATGTTTGTCCATGTAGATATTGGTACCAAATTATCATATTTTTGATCAGTAATATATGATTTATATTATTGAAAATAAAGTCTGATATACAAAATCAAGGATTATCCCTGTGAAGTCTATACATTACATATCCCCTACCCCAACCACCGTCTAACCAAAGACTGTAAATATATACAAAAACAGAGTATAAACACCCGAGCCCTTAAAACCATTAACCATTTATACCAAAAGACACCATTTAAATCTGCACCTTTACTAACAAAATGGGGCATTGTCATCTACTTTATCGATTATACTAACAACTAATCAGATTTCTTTAAAAACAAAAAGAAGCTGCCCGTTGGAGAAACCCGTGCCTTACTGATTTTTTGCTTTGCCTTAGTGAACCCTTACTCTGGTGGACTTCAGGAACATAGGCCGTTGCTTTGCCTTTTTTCTTGGCCCTGTACTCTTCTCGAACTTCCTTCTTTTTCTTCTCGGCTTCTAGTGCTTGGAGGTGGTCTTTTCAACAATTCCCACCCGTCCTTGGTCTCGTCGCGTCTCTTCTCCATGTTAGAATTGGCACTCCAAACTAAAATGGGCTGATAGTCTTGCCCTCTTTCACCCACCACCTGCCAATCGACATCAATAGCTCTGAACCCTCTTCCTGGCTTGACCACCGCGATAATGGGGATAAGCTCTCCTAGCCATTCCACCCTCACACATGCCTTCATCACCCACACTGCCTCTTCCTTGGAGCCGAGCTCCAATGCCCACGCAAGCACCATAGATACTATATCAATATTAGACCTCTACCTCTGTCTGGAATTCATGTATTCTTCACCAGGTAGCAAATCAATGATCTGCCAGAATTGAGGGTTGTCGATGTAAAAAATACTCTTCATCCTTTTCCTGGATACCTCCCCCATAAAACATTGCCTCTGCCTTGCAGTTTGCAAGGTGAAATTAGCTTCCATTTCTTTGCTCCAAAGCTAGTGACACACTTCTGCAAACTAGCTAGATACTCTGCAATGTCTCAAATGAACTCTATGCAAATAAAGGATTACTTGCCACCTTCTCACTTGCTTTACTTAGCTTCACCTAGACACTTCGCTGATTTGAGTACCAAAGTACCCCAAGTGGCATACACGTCTGCCTTGAGTGGGGGAGCCATCATGTCATTTTAAACAATCATAAATGAGGCCGCCTCAAAACTTCCCTTACCTATGCATCATTACCACCTTCATTTAATCAATGTCCTACAAATCTGCCAAATCTCGAGTGCCATTTATTTAAAGCAGACCAAAATTAAGGCCGCTTCATTTTTAATCCTGGACATTCTTTTTTTAAAAATTTAAATGGGATCAAATCTTCTTGAATAATACCAAGCCTCCTCATGCAGTGGATTGATTTAGAACCATCAAAGGGTCTAAATTCAGCTCCTTACCATCTACATCTTGAAAATCCTCTATCAACTCATTCCTCGGCAAATCCTTCAAGGTTAAAGCAATCTTGGACATGGTGTCTGCTATCTCATTACACATGGGCGATTTTGAAATCTACAAAAGTTCCTATTAAAGAATTGATCTTCTTTATATACCTGTTCAAGTACTAGACTCCTATTTTTCCTTCAATAATTGTGTTCACAATGATCAATGAATCCCCTTCCAAGTGCAGTCCGTCCACATTAATCATTCGAGCTGCCTTCATTGCATTGAGGGCCGTCTAAACTTCTGCCTCATTATTCGTCCCATCCCCAAGACATTTAGCTCCAATCATCACAATATTTTCTTTGTAATCTCTTCCCACAAAACCCGCTCTCGAGGGACCTGGATTACCCTTCAAAGCCCCATCAAAGTTTATTTTGATCCAACCCTGCTCCGAATATTCCCATTTCTCTTTCAGACCCCCCTGACTACATGAATTAACCCAACACTGTCCATTAACAGGCCAATATTGGTATCAAATTATTAATTAAGTGTATTCTCTCATGATTGAATTCAAGTTAAAACATGCCCTGATTTGATGATTAGGCTGTGAAGTGATTCTGCCGCAAGACTCCCAGTCAGCGCCGATAGGTTTTTTTCAGCACAACCTCTGTTCAGTGAATCTTTCTTACATGAAAACCTGGCTATGACTATTACATCTGAACAACTTGCCAAGATAAATTATAATTTCATGTAATTCCTCAAAAGCTTACTTTTTGACTAGCATATAGGTTTTTTGAGCCCAACCCCTGTTCGTTGAAACTTGACCCTATGACTATTACATCTGAACAACTTCCAAGATGAATTATAAATTCATGTAATTCCTCACAATCTTACTTTCTGACTAGAACAACCCACTATTGGAATATTCTAACTAGGGAATCAAAATATAATAATGCTTTCTCCGGAGAACTTATGGATAATAAAAATTAATTCTAGACACCTTATAAATCTTGCTACATTATTGCTTAATCTGTATTCTAGCACATTTGGGTCTTTCAATTAAGGAGGGTCTATTTGGTTTTTTGAAATTTAATAGCCTGATGAGAATAGTTTCAATGTTCTTTTCTTGCATGCGTCATCTTGGTCAGACAGGATATATTTCTTCAATATACTTCTTTGAAGTACTGTCCAGCTTTTGGATGCATTGCTATTGCTAACACACCAGAAAAAAAATGTCTCATTTTGCATTGCAGGTTGTTCATCCTGCAAATTTGTGTTTCAAGTTGCCAGACAATGTGAGTCTAGAGGAAGGTGCAATGTGTGAGCCATTGAGTGTTGGAGTGCATGCTTGTCGCCGTGCTTCTGTAGGTGCCGAAACCAACATCTTGATTATGGGGGCTGGTCCTATTGGCCTTGTTACAATGTTATCTGCACGTGCATTTGGAGCACCGCGCATAATTATTGCTGATGTGGATGAACATCGTTTATCTATGGCTAGAACATTGGGAGCTGATGCTTCCGTTCTCGTCTCCGTGAAATCAGAGGTATAATAATTCTCCAGGGTTTTTTCTAATTTTCATGTTTGGCTGCTGCCTGCATGGTAATTTCATCTTGTTACTAACTAGCTGTTTGTTTTTTAGGATATTGAAGAAGAAGTGAATCAAATACAAGATGTAATGGGAGGAAGCATACATGTAACATTTGATTGCGCTGGTTTTGACAAAACCATGACCACAGCACTAAAGGCTACTTGTTCAGGTGGTAAGGTATGCCTCATTGGAATGGGTCATATTCAAATGACTGTACCACTCACTCCAGCTGCTGCAAGGTATTCTCTTCCCAACACCACATTCCAGAGGTCTTATTGATTGTTTCATTTACAATCACTAGCAAGTTTTTCTATTAGGTTTGGTACCCTCCCAAATATTTGTTTAGCATAAAATTTGGTGTTATTATTGTTCTTGTTGCAGGGAAGTAGATGTGTTTTACTGATTGTTTCATTTAGAATCACTGGTAAATTTAGGTAAATTTTTTGTGTTATTCTCTTATTGCAGGGAAGTAGATATTGTTGGTGTCTTCCGCTACAAAAACACATGGCCTATGTGTCTTGAATTCTTGAGAACTGGAAAGGTGGATGTGAAACCTTTGATCACCCATCGATTTGGCTTTTCGCAGAAGGAAGTGGAGGAAGCCTTTGAAGTTAGTGCTGGTGGGGGAAAGGCAATCAAAGTCATGTTTAATCTTTGAGAAAAATATTTCACTGAGATCCTGGATGCAAATGTCTATTCAGTGACTGTCTAGTTCCGTTTCAGTAAATTTGTATATGATTTCAATAAAGGAAGGTAAAAAAATAAAACATTTATATGGTACTCACTATAGTTTGTATAGTACTGAGTATTGAAGTTGAAACCAGTGCTGGTGGGGGAAATGCAGTCAAATTCATTTTTAATCTTTGAGAAAAATATGATACAGAGATCCTGGATGCAAATGTCTATGTTGTGACTGTCGAAATCCGTTTCAGTAAACTTGTATTTGATATCAATAAAAAAAGGTGAAAAAATGAAACATTTATATGACACTCACTACTGTTTGTACGGTACTGAGTTTTGAAATTGAAGTGTGTTCCATGAGTGTTTCTAATTGTTACATTGCGATTTTAGATATATTTTTGACCCAAGTCTGTTCACTACAATTCTTAGGTTTCTGTCAAACGGTCTGGGATCTGGTGTTGGTATCAACCTATGATGACATTTGTTCTGGCTTATCTACGGATTTTAGATAGCTTGATCCGGGGAGCAAGCAATGCAACCCATCACTTTTTGATTATGTAATATTCATCCTATATGACTGTTATAAGTTCATGGATTCAAAAAGTTAGACCCGATAGGATGATTATGATGCAAGAGGAGAGTCCTACCCCTCATCAACACTTGAAACACACTTTAAATACTATTGCAAATCTGATTTGAAATCAGCAAACAAAGATTATATAATTGATACAACAAACTAGAGGGATTGTTATTGAAAATTTGAAACAAGTTTACAAAACAACGAGCCATATCTATTGGCTTCTCATCTCCACATTACAATCTGATGTATACCTGCAAACAATGGTGGGTTACAACAGCAATGTCCTCCTCCAAATGGCCTTCTTCCTTTTTCTATTCTCTCCTCAAAACTACACCTGCAACAACTGAATCATGAAATTGAAATTCCAGTAGCATATGTATCAACTCTTGCATTTCATTTCATTTGGGGACCTGGAAATAGTATGCTCAAATTAGATTCCCACTCATTTTAATTTTAATTTAATTTTAGAATCTCCATCAAGAGTTCTTACAACACCTCTTACAGCATACTAAAAATAGGTGGCTATGTAAGACCACTTGGACTCCCACTCGACTCCCGAACTTAGAAACCCAAAAATGCTCTTTTGGATGCCCACAATTTTTAGGAGATTCTTTGTCTTACAATGTAACCCACAAGAATTTGAATTTGAAGACATGCCAAAATATTTTAAGAAAATATTTGGCTTAGTAAATACCAAAAATTCACCAAAAGTCAAAAATACAACAAAGCATAAAATGTAAATATTTTTGGTTGATGCTGATTGTAAATTCACCTAGGATGCTCCTGCATCAGATTATTAGACAAATTGCTATGGTTGTGAAATTTATGCCTCATTCTGTACTGTTGTAGGTAGTTTCTGAGAACAGATATATAAAATTGTAATGATTCCTTTGGCTTCCATTTATCAACCGTTAATGGTGTATACTCATCAGAACTCAATGAAGCAATGTATGGTGTCTCTTATGTTTCTCTAATCAACATAAGATGTTTAGATAATAAAGTATTGTATGGGCTTTGTTTAGCGATTAAGCTATATTAGCTAGGCCTGGATGTGCATGTGATGTTTAACTTCATATCCAACTGGTTCTAAATTTACATAAGATGCCATTTGTTCTAGTGATATGGCTTTTGTTTGTACAGGTGAGATTATGCACATCTTCCCCAAAGGTGTATACAGACCAACTAGAAGGATCATACACACATTATGTCCTGAAGGAATTACAATTAAAAATCTCCCTGAAGGTAATTTAACTGAAGCTCTCCTTAACGGTCCTGTGTATCATTCCTCCAATTTATTTTTTGGAAATTATTATATGGTTATTTTTTTAGAGCTATTCACAGGGATGGTTTCAAAAGTTAATTAGAACAAAATAACTTCAGAAGAACTTGAGGCAGTCATAGTTGCCGTTAATAGGAAATAAAGAATAAGATGCTGGTAGAAAATACAGTCAGAATGTATTTAAGAGGGTGTGAAAGGTCTGTGTTACCAGGCATTATCAAAATGCCAGTTTAAAAAGAAATAGAGGATGCCAAGGTCCACAAGAAGGAAAACGCTGTTAAAGAAATGGACTAACGTGATGATGACTGATTAATTGATCAAAACTCTTTCAAGTTACATATGCATGGTTTAATTGTCACTGAATTTATCTGAAATTATATATACACATTGTTATATATTTATATATCAATCTACAAATGTATATAGATACACATTTATATATTGTAATAGTGAAAATTGCATCCTTTACTAACTTTTTCCACTTGTTGCATTGACCATTTGTTTCTAGTGCAATAATATGATGTATTTTTATGCAAAAGTTGGCATTTGCCCTACCTCCCAATCCACAAAGGATTTAAATTCAACCTTTGTATTCCCTGTTTTATGTTGTAGGTGAATCTCTCATTTCCAGCCCCAAACCTACTTCAAGACCATGTGTAGTCTTGATCCACAAATTCTGAAATCAATTTACTCTTGAGCCTAAGCCAACTTGCCTTGAACTAGTTGTTGGCCCTTGTCTTAAGTGTCAACAAATTTGCATGCTAAGGTGTTTTATAAAAGGATAAGCAGTGTAAAACATTCAATCAATCAAGGAATGACATGCTTTAGCATGGACACGACTATCCTCCACACAAAATAACATGCTCATACATTTCTGTACGAAATCATAATTTCCATACCATTGCAATGTACCCTACTAGAATTTTCCCTAGTTTACACCCTACAAACACAATTGCAATAACTAGGGTTAGAGAGGTGTCTTACCATGTAAGACATTTCATCCATTGTGCTTTGAATATAAGTTCTGCAATCACCAAATAAGGAACAAGTGCATGTGTGTGTGTGCAAACTAACTATATTGTTAAGTGTAATATAGTTTGCCTTGAGCCTTACAAATTTATAATACAAAGGGATATACAATCCTAACCTAAAGATTAGGTAACAATATAATGTATATTTAAGATTATGGAAGAAACATACTTATAACACTTGACTCTTAGGGCCTTAACCATAATGAGGAACGAGACAAGAAAGACATGATGAGGTGGCCTCATTGTCTCTGCCCCAAGCCCAAGAGCATAAACTGTCCCCCTTGGCCCCATGCTTCATGGGGTTGGTGTACCTAGCGAAACCTTTACATTGTTCCCCTCCATCACAATAATTCTCCATATGAGTTGGTGGAGGGATTATAATAAGGCGCCCTTAACTCATCCCTAGGTCAAGAAAGGAATCTCTTGCCTCACACTTCATGAGGTGGTGTACCTAGTGAGGCTTCACCATGTTAGTGTAGGATATTATTTCTTTTATGTTAGGAGGGAATATTTATTTTCCTACACATTTTTAAGCTTGCTTAGGTTATATTAGGAGGGTTAGGAGGGCACATGACAAAATCCTACAATTACATTGATGCAAGAGCATCTTGGGTCATTGGCAATCCTGCTCAACCAAAAAGATGTTTACTTCTGTTTTGTAGTTTGTCTTCTGTTGCTCGGGTATGCTTTACTGATAGATTTTGGTGATCTCTTTACCGACAGGTTGTCTAATGCTCGGGTATGCTTTATCGACGGTTGCTGATTTTCAGTGATCATCTTCTCGAGATGTTTTATCTTGATCTGGCCGACTTCTACACAATCAAATCCGAAAACAAGAGACCGCAACCTTCACATGGAGACTAAATTGGGGGATTTGACTTGTTGACTGACATTTATTTTCCGTTGCTGAATTAATGTGGGGTCTCTCATTAGGATCTGTGTGGACCTAAATCTGAGTCTCTCTTATAGATTTGAGCGCCGACCTCTTTGGGTGGACTCTTGTATATATTTGCTTCTATGTTCTTAGTTTAGGCAGTTCAGAAGTAGCAGTGCTAGAATAAGATTTGAATTATTTGTAAGCAGGTCTGTGACCTCGCATGTATGAAGATCATATTGTAATTCATTGAATATATGGTTGAAACCGGGAAAACCTTACAACCTGACATGTAATGATTTTGATATATTAATGATAAAGGATATCTGCTGTTTTCTTCTCATTGTGTTGTTTGGCTTTCGCATTGGTTCTGCAAGGTGGTCTGGTAGTTGGGAGAGCCTTTGGCCCCATCTTCAGTGCATTGGTGAGATCTAAGTTCCTTCTTATAAACCCTAACCCTAGTTGGTATTGTTGTGGGGTAGCAGATTGTGATCTGACCTACAATTGCAAAGGGATTTAAGATGGTTCGTGGGAGATGAAATGCAGATCCAGGTCTAGCTGATATGCTTAGACAGATGGCTGCTAGTGTAGGCACCTAAAATTGACTAGGTGTATCTTAATCATCCAAATTTGCAAATCTCAGCCAATTGCCTTAAATCTCATCAAAATGCATTAAAATGGATAAAAATCATTCAAATGGACATTTATCAAGCAAATTGGATAAAATCAAATTAAAATCAAATGATTAATTAATCATGAAATCAAATAACCAAAATTAAGCAAAAAAAGGGAGTAATCAAATTATATAATTGATTTTAATTAATTAATTGTATAGTTTTAAATCAAAAATCGAATTCAACCCATTCACCCTTACATGGATAAATTAATTAAATGTTTGAATTAAATAAATCCTAATTTCTTTCAACTCAAATTGATCAACCAATGATAATTGAGGATTTTGTCTTTTTGTCCCACTCTTTGAGGACAACCATTTAAATGGTCACCCCATTTGAAACCATTTGAGGGATCAAACTCAACCAAGCATTAACCCATGGTTAATTCACTCTACCCCCTACCCTTGAAAATTTGCTATAAATACAAGCCATTTTCTATGCATTTGATATCCTAGAAATTCAAGTGCAAAACATCCTCATTATAGTCAATTTTTGAGCAATTGAGAGCATTTGTGAGCAATTGAGAAGTATTTTTGAGCATTTGTAGAAGCAATTGTTGATTTGAGGAGCATATCATGAGCATTTTGCATTAGAATTCCATATCATCTTGAGAATTGAGCTAGAT
>MU224699.1:281383-292779 GCA_018584345.1 Thuja plicata
AATATATATAATACATGTTGATTAATAATAATATATTATATATGTTATATTATTATTAATCATATGAAATTTAATATTTAATATTAAATTATTATATTATTCTTAATTAATAATTGATTGATGAAACGTTATAAGATTGATTAACTTATGATTAATAGGAAGAGGCATGTCCTTTCTTATAAATAATAATGAATAGACATGTCCCATGAAGGGACATGTCTCTCCTAGCCTCATTCCTAATATAAATGAAAGAGAGATTGTTGCATTTGGAAAACACATACAAAATATAGTTCTATTACATTTGCAGCTATCCTAAAACTTAACAATACTTCCCAAATGACAATGCAATGGCCTTATACCTCAATGCGGTTGAACCAAATTCTTCCATCAATGAATTCACTCCGAACATGATGATAGGGGTAGGTGTTCAACCTCTTAATCCACAAAATGAAAAGAAAAAATACCAAAAAATGAGAAGGTCTAGTGGTGAAAACCACCATGTGGCAGTGCTACACCCAAAAAAAGTAAAAATAAAGGATGTTTCTGAAGGTGAAAACCCAACTGTGGCACCTAAGGAAGAGAGCTTGGACACCTTACCAGCACATGAAGATGAAAGATCACCTATACTCATTGAACCTATAGAAAAGGTTAATATTGGTACCGAAGTGGATCCTAAATTTATTCACTTGGCAACATGTTTGAGTCCCTTGGAGAGGAAAGAATTCATCGAATACTTTCAAGCAAAACAAGTCAACTTTGCATGGTCATATGCCGACATGCCCAGATTGGATCGAAGATTCATAATGCATCATTTGAATGTGAAACCCGGAGTTAAGCCCGTCAAGCATAAATTGAGAAAAATGCATCCACATGTAGCCCTTTTAGTCAAAGCCAAATTGGAAAAATTACTCAAGGTGGGATTTATAAGAGTAATTGCCTATGCAGAATGGATCTCCAATATTGTACTGGTTACAAAACATGATAAATCCATAAGAGTTTGCACGGATTTCAGAGATTTAAACCTTGCTTGCCCAAAAGATGACTTTCCATTACCTAGCATTGATGCTATTGTGGATCTACCTGTGGGTCATTCTATGTTTTCACTCATGGATGGATTTAGTGGGTATAATCAAATTTGAATTGCACCCGAGGATCAATAAAAGACATCCTTTACATGCCCATGGGGTACTTTTTGTTGGAACGTAATGCCCTTCGGTCTCAAAAATGCCGGAGCCACTTATCAAAGAGCAATGACTACCATTTTCCATGACATGATGCATACCTTTCTAGAAGATTATGTGGATGATATTCTAGCTAAGTCACATGAAAGAAAAGATCATTTACCCATACTTGAATAGATTTTTACAAGGCTAGAACAATTCAAAGTAAGACTCAACCCAAAGAAGTGTGCTTTTGGGGTACAATCCGAAAAACTCTTAGGGTACATTATTTTTGCAAAAGACATTGAAGTAGATCCTGAAAAAGTACAAGCAATAATGGACATGGACATTCAAAAGAATATTAGTCAAATGAGGTCACTTCAAGGAAGAATTCAATCTATAAGGAGGTTCATTTCTCAATTGGCGGAAAAATGGCATTCTTTCACAAGGTTGCTACATAAAGACACCATCTTTACATGGGATGAGGAATGTGATAAAGCCTTTACATTGTTGAAAACACACTTGATGAATCCACCCATCTTGATGTCACCTATTCAAGGCAAACCTTTATTACTCTATATTTCAGCAACGGAAAAATCTTTAGGAGTCTTATTGGCACAAGAAGATAATGAAGGAAAAGAAAGAGCTATCTACTACTTGAGTAGAAATTTGATCGAATATGAATTAAACTATAGCTTCATGGAAAGGGCTTGCCTAGCAGTGGTATTTGCCTCTCAAAAGTTATGACATTATATGTTGATGCATAAGGTGAAGCTCATAGCCAAAATTGATCCATTGAAATACTTACTTAGAAAAACGGCCCTAACTGGAAGGATTGCAAAGTGGGTAATGGTGCTTAGTGAGTTCGACATTGAGTATGTGGATAGGAAAGCAATCAAAGGTCAAGTTATTGTAGATCAATTGGCCGATTATCCTTTAGAGTCTACACATCCAATTGAAGTGGAGTTTTCGGATTCCAAGATTGTTAATGTGGAAGCTAAGACATGGACTTTATACTTTGATGGATCTTACACCCAAAATGGTAGTGGGGCAGGCATTCTTTTGATCACACCACAAGGTTATACAATCCCAAAATCTTACAAGTCATTGTTCCCTTGTACAAAAAACATTGCAGAGTATGAAGCTTTGGTCATAGGTATCAAGATGGCCTTGGAATGAAATGTCACAGAATTACAAGTCTATGGGGACTCTCAATTAGTTATTAATCAAGTCAATAATGAATATGCGACCAAGGATGAAAAATTGATGCCTTATAAGAAATTGGTTGATGATTGGAAAAAGTACTTTGCTTTGATTACTTTTGAACAAATCCCAAGAGACAAGAATAGCGCAGCAGATGCAATGGCTACTTTGGCATCTTTACTACAAATGCCCGATCAAAACGCGAGGTATGAGTTCTTGGTGGAAGAATTGGTTAAACCAACATTTGACCTACCTGATACCCACATTATTGCCCTTTTAAACGGACATGAATCACCATGGTATGGACCCATTTATGCTTACCTAAAAGACCAAACCTTACCTATAGACCAAACTCGCGCTCAAAAGTGAAATTTCATAAGACAAGTGGCTCGTTATACCATCCTTTCTGACACATTGTATCGTAAGGGTCTTGATGGAACGCTCCTTAGATGTCTAGAGGAAGATGAATCAAAATTAGCTTTAAAAGATGTCCACGAGGGAATTTGTGGGTCACATTCTAGTGGTTTAAACCTAGCTAATAAAATCTTACGCATGGGGTACTTTTGGAAAACCTTAGAAAGAGATGCTTGTCACTTTGTCAAAGTTTGTGCAAAATTTCAATACCATGGCGACATGATCCATGCACCAGCACAAGAGTTACACCCATTTGTCACACCATGGCCATTCTACCAATGGGGTTTTGATTTGATTGGCATGATCTATCCACCTTCTTCAAATGGACACAAGTACATTCTCACTACAACAGAGTACTTCACTAAATGGGTTGAGGCCGTCCCTTTAGCAACTGCAACAGGGAAGCAAATTTTCATGTTCATCCTTAATCATATCATTTGCAGATATGGCATTCCTCACGCCATCATCACGGATAATGGAAAGCAGTTTAAGAACAAGGATGCAGATGAACTTTGTGACACATTCCATATTACTCATCACTCTTCATCCATTTACTATCCCCAAGGTAATGGACAAGCAGAAGCTACCAACAAAAATATCCTCAAAATCCTCAAAAGATCGGTTGGTAAGTCAGGTAGAGATTAACACCTTCAAATCAATCCAACATTATGGGCCTATAGAACTAGTATTCGCACCCTGACAGGAGCTACACCTTTTTCATTGGTTTATGGGGTCAAAGCTGTTCTACCTTTAGAAGTTGAAATACCATCCCTAAGAGTGTCATTGCATGGATTAATCATGGATGAGGATTATAGAGTTGCCCGACTTCAACAATTGGAATTGTTGGAGGAACACCAAACTCAAGCTTATGATCATTTGAAAGTGTATCTGAATCAAATTTCAAGGAACTATAACAAGCATATTAAACCAAGAACCTTTCAAGTGGGAGATTTAGTGTTGAGGGAGAATCCAAAAAATCAAGTTGATAGATAAAAGAAAGGAAAGTGGGAAGCAAATTGGCTTGGTCCTTTTGTCATTGTTTCTTCTTTTGGAACGGGGACCTACAAATTGGCCAATTGTGATGGTGATGAATTGCAAGAACCTATCAATAGCATTCATCTTAAGAGGTTTCACACTTGATTGGACGAAAGAGTATCAGTTGAAAATATCAGATGACTCAACATCACCTTTGCACATGGGAAAAAGTCAAAAATGCAAAAAAATGAGAAAAAATTAAAAGTGCAAAAAAATCAGAAAGTTCAAAAAGCCAAAAACATTGGAAAAGCAGAAAATCAGAAAAAGGAGAAAATTGAGCATGAAGAAATAAAAAATATTTGGAAAATAAAAAAAATGTTGTCTTGGTGAAAACCTTGCAAATAGGCACCTTGATGATAAAAAAAATAAATAAAAAAAAAGAAAAAAAAGAAAAAATTGAAAAAGAGAAAAAGTGCCTTGGTGAAAACCTAGCAATAGGTGCCTTGGTAGCAAAAAAAGAAAAAAAACAATAATCCCAAAAGGTTAAAACCTAGAAACAGGTGCCTTTTGTCCCTTAGGTCTTTCTTAGTCACATTTGTATGTATATTACATTTCATCATCTCATTTGACCATACCTTCATTGCATCCGTCATTTGTGTATAAGTCATAATAAAGTCTCAAAGCTGCATTGTTGCATTCTAGGTCTCATTTTACCCTAAGTTTCACATTGATCACATTTATCATTTGGGGGCAAACATCATGAATTTTGGTAATAAACAGATTCAAGAGTGCACAAATTTGGTCATACATCAGAAGCAAATTTTCAGATTCAGAGGAGAGATATTTTGGAACCTTTGATGGATATCATTGTTCTACCCTAAACAGTTTGATCCTATACCATGATCCTTGAGCTTCATTGACTTATTTTATTAAAAATTGACAAACCTTAAATGATCAGCATGTTTGGAATTCTTTTTGAAAATCTTGATACATTTCAAAACACTTGGAATTTTTGATGAGTTTTCATTGACTTTTTCGAGTCATGTTCTTTTTAGCTACATCGATGATGTTTCGACTAGATTGGCAATGATGAAGACATGATGTTTTCTTAAACTTCTGTATGACTATTTTGAGGAAGATTCTTTAACATGTGTGAATTGGTCTAATGACATGGTCATCAAAGAACCATCGAGGACATTCATATAAGGAGGGTTAACCTTTGTTTGTTCACGCAAAAGGATACCTTGGCTATTTAGATCTTCAATATCTTAATACCAACATCCACTTGCAACATTGAATCCGATTAAACCGGTATTCATACTCCCATAGTTGGTCATTCAACTAGTGAGGGTTGTACTTGGTTCGCAATAGGTTACCAAATGAGATGAAAGTCATATTCATATTCTTATGGTCGCAGTGGCACTAGTAAGGATTGTATCGACTCCTAGTTCCACAATGCTCAATGATGAAAATATATCTCTATTTGCATTTCTTTCGCAAACCTCAAGGACAATTAGTTGCATTGCATTTTCATGTTAGATTAATTGCATTTGCATGTTAGCTTAATAGCCTTTATTTTTAGCAAATTTCCAAAGTCAAAGGGGGTTCATCATTAATATGGGATACATCAATTCAATGGTTTAAAATCATCAATATGAGATTATCTTTTGCATTCATATCATTAATCATTAATCATTATTCATTATATATTCATATCAAGAGATAAGCAAAGAAACGAAACATTAATCACTGGTCATTTATCCATATCATCATTTAGAAATTGCATTTCATAAATTCAGTTGCATACATCAAAATCCAAAAAGATAGTTGCATTCATTTTACCATTTGCACTAAGTATTGCATCCATATCATTGCATTGTATTCAATCACACATCATAATCATATAGAAATAAGTGGCATTAACATCATTTACATCCATCTATCTATGTCATACTCTAAGACATTGCATCCATAGCATAATAAAAAGAAATGCATCATAGAATCATGTGGATATGCATACAAGAAATCTCATAACAACATCATCAAAGGGGAATCAATGAAAGATCATTATAAATATATTTCCATCATCAAATGTCTATAGAAAATCTGTATATCAAAGATACATCAACAAAGTGATCCACCTGTCACAAATCCTGATCAAAATCCACATGATACATCAATACAATATCTGGATATCATAGATCCTTATCTGTCTCATGACCCAGCAGGGGCACCTGATCCATCTCCAGCAATACCTGTACCTGAACCTCCTGCTCCATCAGGATCCCTTTCACCTGATCTATCCTGTGTAGAAGGTGGTGCCTGACTAGTGCTAGCACTGGTAGGTAATTGAGCTAATGTAGCCAAGAACTACTGCAACATAGTCGTAACATGATCCAACGAGCCAGTAACTATAGTCATCCCTGCCTGTAATCCCCAAACATCCTGAACTAAGCTATCCACAATGGGAGGAACTGGAGGTACCTGTGATGCTGGAGGGGCCTGAGGTTCCTGTGGCGCTAAAGGAACCTGTGGTATCACCGGTGCTGTACTACTCTGTGGATCTACCTGAGGAACCTGTCTTTGCAGAGATGGAGGTCTCTGTGGAACCTGTCCGTGTAATGGAACCTGTAGAGGAACCTGTCTCGCAACCTGGACTCGTCTATGTCTCTGCCTAGCCCACTTTGCACCAACTCTGCCAGGAGTCTTTCTTTGGGGAGGTGCCCAAGCCTGCACTTGCCTCTATCTAGGTTGACCAAATCCACCACCTCGGCCCCTAACATGACCACCCCGCATCCAAGGTCCCACAACTCTCTGTACTCTAGGTGCTCTCTGAACTCTCTGTCTCTGAGGTCTCCTGCCATCTCCATCACCATCATCATCATCACCACCATCATCATCAAATAGATCATCAACATCAGGAATGGGCTCAGCTGGATCTATAAATCTAACAAAGCGATGTCGTAAGAACCACTCTCGATACTCATCGAATATCCCTGCATCAGCTACATGTGTCATCAGATCCCATCTCACAAATCCAAGCTGATCATTCTGTGCATAGGCATACTGATAGTCAACCTGAGCTCCCCACATGGATTGATCTGCCTATACCCTCGCATAAAGTGCCATACCCTGGGGCATATCCTATACTCGACCATGCTGACGGAGCACTCCCCCGAAGCAAAATCTCTCTATACATAGTGGTGATCGACCAATCATCCACCGAGGGGAAAACATATAAGGCAACTCATCATCGTCCTCTCGTCACCTCTCGCAGCTCAAATATGGTCTCCAGACAACCTGATCGATGTCATCAATAGTATGACGCCAAAACTCAACCTTGCCCAGGCGATGCTGGACAAGCATACCATCGTACAGAAAAGCATGCAGATATCCTCGGGCCTGCACTCGTGCCGAGACTGGTCTGGTGATAGGGATATGCTCCCAAGTCCATAGCTGTAGTAAAACCACACCCGTTGAGATAGATGCGCTGCGCCTGTAAACAATCTCATGAAGATCATGATAAAGCTGGGCTAAGACACATGAACCCCTGTTGAATCTCTGAGGATGTGCAATCATGTCCTCCAATATACGACCCCATCCGACCACAAAGCCACGACCTCTCCTATTAGGAAGCAATAATCCTCTGATAAATGCTCCTAATAATGCTGGCAAGGTAGGAAACAAAGCAAACTGTGCCCACGTAATGCAATCATTCTCAATGGTGTTGTGTGTTGGGACTGAAAAATGCAGTAAGGGTTTTTAAGTACCATGTTAAAATTTTGCAATCTAAAGCCCTATGATTATTTTTGTGCCTATTTGCCTTGATGAAATTTTGAGGTCTACCATGCATGTCAAGTACTCATTACTCTTGTTTAGGCATTTGAAGACATCCCAGTTCGTCAGTTTCAAGTTTTAAGTTGTTTCGTGATGTCTTGGTTTGAGCACTAGTCAAAATCTGCATTTTTGCCTGTGTCAATTTGTTGTAATGGGCCCAGTTTGCATTTGAATATCTTGCACCCAGAAATGTTTCATGACCCGCCACTTTGGGGATGTTGAGTATGTGTATCAAAGAACCTATGTTTTAAATCCCAAGTCATTTTGATATGTTTTGACTAGGTTTCAAACCCCTCAAAGTTGGTAGTTTACTGTTGTCATGCATTATGTAATTGATCAGAATTCTGAGTACCCCTGTTTGACCAACTGTAACTTTTGACCTTATGACCTAATTGAAAAAATTCCTTTTGTACTCCATTGCAAAGGTCAAATACTTCTTAATCCCCCGTCTTCAGGTCACAAAAAGTCCATTTGGTTAGTTTTCTAAGCCCATTCCATTTGCAGTTTCTATCAGTGTGCCAAACTGTCAAATGCAGATTTCTGAATGACCTACTTTGAGGTCTTACAATTTCACACCCGGTTGAGTAAAATGAATAATTGAAAGCTCCCTTGTATTCTAGGCATGGCAATGTGCTATCCTGATGATTTTTAGGCCATGATGAATCCGTTTGTCCAGTTTGCCAATCCGATTCCGTTTGTAGTTTCTAATAATTTGATGCAGATCAGTTGCACAGCTTGGTCGGAGGCCTTGTTTGCAAGGTTATATCTTGAATAATGTGATTGGTCACATCAGGAAAATGGTTTCCCTAAATTATAGACAAAATTTACTTCAAGTTTTCCAGGTCTCAGATCCTGAGGGTTTTGTTTGCACACTTTCCAAATTTATTTCCATTTGCAGAAATCGGTATTCCTTATGTTTTTAGTTTTCTGCATTTCCAAGTGGCTATTTTTGAGGGGCTGCCAAATGTGCCTGGATAATTGTCAAGAGGCACCCTTCTAGATCTGTATCATCCATATAGAATACTCCCAGTATCCAGAAGCTTGGATCTTCAGGAAGTCGTTTGACTTGTTTTCAAAACTGAAACCAAATGCAGTTCATCGCTCTTGGACAGGGTAATTTGCAGAATTTTTCTGAATAGGCAACTTGGGCGATTAAAATCTTTGGACCTATTGGGTTTCATCAGCTCTCACTTTTCAGTATGGAAGAACATCAATTATAGGACGCGTGTGCCCAGCGCCGCATTCCAGTTACTTGAATTAGTCAGTTTTTGAGGCTAGACCCAGAGGCCAGTTGCTATTAATCAAATCAGTATTGCATAATTATAAAAGGATGGTTGATGGTCGTCGATTCAATGTTTCGTGATCCAATTGGTAAATAGTTTACATCTCCGTGAATGAAAGGAGACATCAAGTTAATGGATTATTTGACAAGGTTAAAGTTTTGAGCAATGGACTTAACAAGGGTAAGGCTGAATTTCAAAACATTTGCCATTTTCTTCTATTTGAAAATGGAGTTTTGGAACATGTTAGAG
This sequence comes from Thuja plicata, assembly GCA_018584345.1. Classification (NCBI taxonomy): domain Eukaryota; kingdom Viridiplantae; phylum Streptophyta; class Pinopsida; order Cupressales; family Cupressaceae; genus Thuja; species Thuja plicata. The sequence continues at coordinate 290,505 of MU224699.1, forward strand.
GTACATCAAAAGGCATGTCATCTTAAGGAATGAAATGAGAGATTGTGCAGATATCCATGAAATTGGTAATCAATTCTTACCAAACCTAAATTGGCAGAACTCTTCCAAGTTTCGGGACAGTCTCCTCAAATTCAAGTGGATTGGAATCTTAAAAAGGTTGAAAGAAGTGGTGAAAAATGTTATATTCTTGAAATCAAATTAAAAAAAAAGAATGAAAAAGGGATCAAGAGCTTTTGCACCTCGATTCCCAAACATATGCCATCTCATGGAACAATGTTTGACATGATGTGCACAAAATGGATTTGTTGATAAGACTTTAGAAACTTTCAAGAAAATGCAATTGACAGATGTAAAGCCAGATCTCACAACCTTGCCAACACTATGCGGATAGTGTATGAAATGAAAAGAAAGGCTACAAAGCATAGGGAAGGTTTTAAATTGCATGAATGGTAGGGATTATGTTTTTAGAAGTCAGCGCAATATCCCATGGAGTTTCATGCAGGGTATGAAGGAAAGTATCTTCAAACACAGAAGGAGGCCTACGTGTATGTGGGAAAATGAGAATGCTGCATGGAAGTTGTGGAAAACATTTAAAAACTTAAAACAATATAAATGCTTCAGATCCCCAAAGTCTGTGTAGCTTGTGGGAAATGTAAATAATGTTTGCTCACAGTTTGAAGGTCTGCGCAGAATATAAGGCATGATACCAAGGGGCCAACAAACATTAAAAGAAAACAAACAAAGCAACACAATTAAAACTTGCGCAGGAGACCAAGATGAGCTGCATAGGGAAATATAAGTTAGAAAACATATTAAGTAGGAAACAACGCATGAAAACAGACTTTCAGGCAGTGCAATCGGCAGGTGTGAAGCCAATTCCCTGACTTTGCCAGTATCCTCCTTGCCTGTTGTCAGCGTCCTCCCAGCCAATGCAAATCGTGGAAGTGTAGACAAGGCGTGTGACTGTTTGACAGGATACTTTAAAGAGACACCATCTCATGAAACACAATGATTGCAGGATGAGCTGCTCAAAATGGATTTGTTGATGAGGCTCTAGAAACTTTCAAGCATAATGCAAATCACAGGTGTTAAAGCTGAGTTCTACAACCTTTTCCAGCATACATCCAAGCAGTAGAGTTCAAGAAATGCCATCGGCAAGTATGATGCCATTTCCCTGTGCAGATTTGGGAGAGGAGCTAAGTTTTAAAAGGTACTTTGCATATAGACCAGCGTGGATTAAGGTGCAATGAGGCTGATGATATTGCGCAGGTTTAAGTGTTTTATCCCACATGCATGGGTCAGCGTAACATCTGAATGTTTAAATATGTTGGCACTTATATGTTATGTAAAGAAAGAAAGGCAAGAGGTTTTGTGGCGGGCCTTTAGGCTGGACATTTCAGAGGGCGGGGGGCCTGCATTATTTTTAATGCAGAACACATAAAGCTTTAAAAAACTCAACATAACATTATCCCACATGTATCCCTCAATGGGATTTTGAAGACTTTATAACCAAAAAGCCACTCATACAACTTCGAAGAAGAAAGGAGAGGCTATGCCCAAGTGCGCAAGAGCTGGAGGCTTGCCTTGAAAACCGTGCCTGAGGAGAAGATGTCCAAATTTTGGCAGGACCCGTAATGATGATGTGGCAAATGACTGGGCATAAGAGGCTGCATGTTTGGGCAGGAATCTCGCGGTGGCCAAAATCGACGAATGGCTTAATGGCTTAGTGAGAAAGTTGCAAGGAAGATAAGCTTAAGCCATTGGTCCACGTGGCACAAATGATAAGTGGCGCCCAGTGGATCAGTCAGCGAATCAGAGGACGCCATGTGGTGCCCAGTAGGCGCCAAGTGGCACAATTGCAGTGCAGATCAGAAGCACCAATGAGAGATCGACACGTGGCGCCAAGTGGACCTGCAGACCAATAAGAGGGTGACACTTGGTGCATTCGGGTGAGATGTGCAATTTTCAAATGATTTTTTATTGTAATTCATTTCAACAAGTGGGTTAACTAGTGTACAAGTTGACAAAAAATCAAAGGTTGACTTAATGGCTTAACAGAAAGATGCTCACTATCTACCCATTAAGCCATTAAGCCCAAGTGACAAGTGTCGCGTTCTAGTGCATTCTGAGAAAATAATGAATTAATTAAAATATTTGATTAAATCCATCACAAATGGCAAAGGATTAAAAAGTGAGCAGCTTCAACAAGATCCAAGGGCTGACTTAATGGCTTAATGGAAAGATGCTCACCATCTAACCACTAAGCCATTAAGCC
>MU224699.1:292829-307959 GCA_018584345.1 Thuja plicata
ATTAAAGTTTAATTTGTCTCATTTCAATAGTTCAACTATTGAAAAATAATTAAATTCAAATGCAAATATTTCAAATTTTAAATGAAAATTTGCACGGGAAAGCAAACTTGAATTAAAGTTTCAGAGGGCAAATCTTGTCCAAAGTATGGAGTATTATGTGTTGCCGGAAAGGTCTTGGAAAGGAGATCATGATTTTGCAGACCAATTGAGGGAAAAGCAAATTAGATTTTTGCAGTTTCTGTTTGAGCAGTTGCAAATATTTTCTGGGGACAGACAGGTGTCGGTGACTGGGTTATTTTTTCCTTTCTCCTATATCTGGTTTTTTCTCTATTGTAACAAGGATGTTGAATTTTACACTGCTGGGCAGTATTCAGGCTCTTGAGTCTTATTTTCTATGTCTCTTTGTTTTGCAAATGTGTACATATCCAGATGAATTTTAATGAAGGATGAAGGAAATCCCTATTCAAAACTTGTCCGATGTCTTTATATGTTGACTTTGATTCTTATGTATTGATTTGTAAGGCACTTTAATACATTAGCTATAAGGTAGCTGTGAGATTGTTTCTGAGTCTCTTTCAAGGAGAGAGTAATTCTCAAGGGCAAAATTTGAGAGTTGATTGTCTGTATATGAATCTGATGTCCAGGTTTTGAAGTGAAAAGGGTGATTTGTAAGGCATTTCACTTGGGTTTTGTGAGTTTGGATTTATGGTTTTCTGGGAATGCATGTGTGTTTGACTCTGTTGCCCGATAGATAAGGCACTGGTCTTGATTTGTCTAGTGGTTTTCTTCATCAATCAATCATTCAAATATTAAAATCTTTATTTCTATTATCTGAACTCCATGTCTAGATAATTGTATTCATTACAGTTCATTTTGATGATTCCTTAGAGAGTGAATCAACTAGGTTATCCCTCCTTTAAAGAAGGATGAAAATCCTTGTATCATTGGTTTTTTCTATATTTACAATCATGGTTTGTCTGGTTAAGCTTTTGCATTTGGTTATGCTTGGTCATATGTAGAGTGTTTCATAAAGTTGATTTAATAAGCTCCTAATAGCAAATCAAATCAGTGTCCACATTCATATATATACTGTGTAATCAGTAATCATAAAGAGGTAAAACCTGCTTGAGTATATGTGGAGCTCAAAACGAAGAAGGATCTTATCCAGTCCTTAGAAATTAGGCTTTTCTTGTATCTGAATCAGTATTAGGAGGTATAGTGTTCAAGTAGTCATTTCAAGGACTGTGATTCATACAAGAAAAATCCCTAACATTGTGTCCGAACACCCGTCTGCACACGCTGCCATCATAAACTAAATCATAGTATACCTACTCTCCATGAGTCGGGATCCTCAATAATCTATATACGTCCTCTGGCGTGATAGTCATCTTGCCGAGGGGTAGATGGAAAGTGTTATGGTCAGAGTGCCATTGCTTTTCCATAGCTGTCAATAGACCTCGGTTCAGCTGAAACTGAGGGAGATCAAGAAGGAAACTGAGACCACATGTCTCGATAGTACATCTCTCAGGAGGCGTAAGCTCATCAACTAAATCAAAGATCCAAGAAACTACACCTCGTACTCGTAACTTACGGTAATGTTCCTACATTTTGAAACAAAGTGAATTATATTAGTCTTTCTATTGGTGAATCATTCTAAGTCAATCAAACACATTAAATCTATCCTTTCTCTATTTTGAGCGCGTCAACCTATTGTTCCTAACCTCTAGATCTTGAGAAGGGATAAATTTGACATCATTTTAATCAATCTGATTGGCATATCAAACATTCATCGATATGATTTTTCTTATATCCTAAACACTAAGTGACATCATGGAATCACATTTTCTAGATTGGAAATCAATCGAGTCATTCAATCGATCAATCAAACGCAATTCTTCCTATCTTTTATTCAGGTTTTCTCAAATTTTCTTGGAGGTGACACTTGATTAAGTGTACGCAAATTTTTAGCCCCGCGGCGTTGAACATCTCATACGCGACACTTTAATCATCGAAGGCGGTGCTTTACCAAGCATGCGGTCTTTAAAAGTCCTAGGCGGCTTTCGAATTCTCCTAGGCGGCCTTGAAATGATAGGGTTTCACAGGCGGTGCAAAACTAATTGGGTTGCAAAATTTAACCTAAGTCCTAGGCGGCTCTGGATTTCTCCAACGCGGCTTTAAAATACGCAGAGGTGGATTTTCACTAGCTTAGGCGGCTTTAATAGTTTCCTGCGCGGTATTTTGCAAACATCTATCTAAAAAACATTAAAAACTTGTAATAAATGCTATTTAAATGAGCAATAAATGCACTACAAAGGTTGAAATCACTCACTGGAGGTCCGTAGTCAGGAGGTCTCTGATACCGGTGAGCTCTCTCAAACCGATGCTCTCGAATGGGGACCACCATCGCTGTCAATCGTCATAGGATTAGAGCAAAATCTCAACAGTAAAAAGTGAAAATGAATAGTAAATTTGGGTTTTTCAACCTATTTAAGCTATTTTACCTTAATTTATGAAGGTTTTTGACCCAGTTGGATTCAATTGCATATTTATGCACACTGGGGCATCTTCTGACATCTTTTCCAACAATTTTGTTTATCAGAAATGAAATCATCTTGGATCTATTCATCATCAGTTTCATCAATTTTTTTTTTTTTTTGGCATTCAAAACATCAAAATGTTTTCATTTCTGAGGGGGCATCATCATATCATCAAACTGGGATTCTGCATCACATTTTTTTATCAAATCTGGGGCATTAAAAATTCAAACTTTATCAATGGGGCATTCCACATCAGGGTTTCACATCAAGTTCTATATCAGGTTTCACATCAAGTTCTGCATCCGGTTTCACATCAGGGTATCAATCAAATTATCAATATCAGGTGTTGCATCAATCAATCAAATCAATGATCAAGACATCAAATTTTCTTTGAATCAATGCGCTTCGCACATCAATTCAAAGAGGGACATTTGTAGACACCTAAAATTGACCAGGTGTATCTTAATCATCCAAATTTGCAAATCTCAGCCAATTGCCTTAAATCTCATCAAAATGCATTAAAATGGATCAAAATCATTAAAATGGACATTTATCAAGCAAATTTGACAAAATCAAATTAAAATCAAAGGATTAATTAATCATGAAATCAAATAACAAAATTTAAGCCTGAAAGGGAGCAATCAAATTATATAATTGATTTTAATCAATTAATTGTATAGTTTTAAATCAAAAATCAAATTCAACCCATTCACCCTTACATGGCTAAATTAATTAAATGATTGAATTAAATAAATCCTAATTTCTTTCAACTCAAATTGATCAACCAATGAGAATTGAGGATTTTGTCTTCTTGTCCCACCCTTTGAGGAAAACCATTTAAATGGTCCCCCCATTTGAAACCATTTGAGGGATCAAACTCAACCAAGCATTAACCCATGGTTAATTCACTCTACCCCCTACCCTTGGAAATTTGCTATAAATACAAGCCATTTTCTATGCATTTGATATCCTAGAAATTCAAGTGCAAAGCATCCTCATTATAGTCAATTTTTGAGTAATTGAGAGCATTTGTGAGCAATTGAGAAGTATTTTTGAGCATTTGTAGAAGCAATTGTTGATTTGAGGAGCATATCATGAGCATTTTGCATTAGAATTCCATATCATCTTGAGAATTGAGCTAGATCTAGACATTTTATCTTTAAATTTCTCATTCTAGGATTGTCCTTGAGAGAGATTAAGGCTGAGAGCTCTCTTAACAAAGCTTAGATAGGGAACCATGAGATGTCATGGATTTAATTGCAATTCTTAGATTAAATTGTTAAATTTCTTTCCATAGAATTGTAGTTTAGAGTCCTAATTTCATGAAGGTGTAATTTCTCACACACAGCTAGATTGGAAGCTTTTGAAACAACCCAATGCAGAGAAAGACATCTTGAGGATGTTAGTGATGATGAAATTGAAGAGGTTCAAGGTGAAGCTGCACCTGCACCTATGATGAATTAGGAAGAAGAGCGATTCCTGAGTGCTTTGACAAATTTGAAATCGACACCTCAGTTTAATCCTCCTGAGCATAGTGGAAAATTGGATTCTGATGAATTGATTGACTGGATAACTGGGATGGAAAAATATTTTGAATATGAGAATGTGGCAGAGGATAAGAAGGTGAAGATTTCAAGCTCTAAATTGAAAGGACATGCATCCTTATGGTGGGAACATCTGCAATTGGATCAGAAGAAGAAAGGTAAAGACAAAATCAAGGTATGGGATAAGATGGTAAACAAATTGAAAGGCAAGTTTCTACCTTGTGATTATCAGACTAACCTAATCCGGCGAATGCAAATTTTGAAGCAAAAAGACAAATCAGTGAAAGACTATACTAAAGAATTCTATAGATTGGACATCAGATCTGGACATGTTGAAGATGAGGTGGAAAGAGTAGCAAGATACCAGAATGGCTTGAGAAGTTTATACAGGATGAAATTAGTTTGGTCAAGATGGAAAACATTGAGGAGACATATCAATTTTCCCTAAAAGCTGAGGAAAAGTTAAACATAAGATATGAACAAAGACAAAGAGGTAGAGGTGGTAGATTCCCTAAAGGAAGAGGTAGATCTCATGGTGAAAACAGTAGATCTGAAGCATACAAGTCAATTTCAGACAAATCTCAAGAAAAAGGAAAGACTGAATGGAAAGGTGGAAATTCATACCAAGGAAGAGGTAATTACTCGAGAGGTAGTTATAGCCAAAAAGGATTCCAAGTAACTTGTTACAATTGTGGTGAAGAGGGACATAAATTCTTTGAGTGTACACATGCAAGAAAGAAAGGCAGTAGTAGCAGAAATGCATTGGTGCAAGAGGAGTCACCAAATGAATCTGAGAAGGAAGGAATTTTCATGATCCAAAGGATACTATGGAGTGAGAAGGATAAACAAGATCCTATCAGGAAAAGTTTGTTCAAGACCAGATGTAGAGGTGCAGACAAGGTTTGGAAGGTGATTGTTGATAGTGGAAGCTCGGAGAATCTGGCATCTGAGGAAATGGTTGCAAAGTTGCAGTTGGAAAGGATGAAACATATGAAGCCCTATCAGATCTCATGGATCAAGGATGATCATACATTAATGGTGAGTGAACAATGTTTTGTAAATTTGAAAATTGGAAAGTATAATGCTAAGGTGTTGTGTGATATTATGCCTATGGATTGTTGTCATATTTTGTTGGGTAGACCTTGGAAATATGATAGACAGTCTAAACATGATGGAAGATTGAATAGATATTCTATTTGGGTTGATGGTAAGAAGCAAGTTTTGTTACCTTTGGTCGAAGAATTTGTTGGTAAAATATGTACATTTGTGAAAGTTTGTCTGATGGAAGGTAGACAGTTTGTTAAAGATTTGAAAAGAAATGATATCTGTTATGCTTTGATTCCTAACAAACCAAGTAAGAATACAAAGGATGAAATCCCTTCAGAAGTTGAGAAGTTAATCACTGAGTACAAGGAGATAATTTCACATAATGTACTTGATGGTTTGCCACCAATGAGAGATATCATTCATTGTATGGATTTGATTCCCGGAGCTAGTTTACCAAACAAGGCACCACTTCGGTTAACACCTACCGAAAATGAAGAGCTTAACCAACAAGTTCATGAATTGTTGAACAAAGGTTTGATCCGAGAAATTTTGAGTCCATGTGCAGTACCTGCTATTTTGGCACCTAAGGAGAATGGAGAATGATGAATGTGCACTGATTCCAGAGCAATCAATAAGATCACAGTGAAGTATTGGTTTCCAACACAGAGAATGGATGACATAATGGATTATTTGTGTGGAGTAAGATATTTTACCAAAAATGATTTGAAGAGTGGATATCATCATATCAGAATCAGAGAAGGTGATGAATGAAAGACTGCTTTCAAGACAAATGAAGGTTTGTATGAGTGGTCGGTTATGCCTTTTGGTTTAACTAATGCACCAAGTACTTTTATGAGGTTAATGAATGAAGTCCTGAAGAATTTCTTGAATAAGTGTGTGATTGTATACTTGGATGATATTCTGATACTCAGTAAGACTAGAGAAGAGCATTTGATGCATATAAGGCAAGTGTTGTAGAGATTGAAAGAAGAAAAGTTGCTCATAAATCTGAAGAAGTGTTCCTTTATGAAAGAAGAGCTTGTGTATTTGGGTTTTGTAATTTCAGCTGATGGTTTGAAGATGGATCCAAAGAAGGTTGAATCTATATTGAGTTGGCCTACACCTGAAAATGTCACTGAGGTAAGATCATTTCATGGATTGGCAAGTTTTTACAGGAAGATTATCAGAAATTTCAGTTCTATTTGTAATGCTATGACTGAAACAATGAGAGGAGACAAAAGAGAATTCAAATGGACACATGGAGATGATAAGAGTTTTGAAGCTTTGAAGCTGAAGGTTGTTGAATTACCTGTGTTAGCATTACCTGATTTCAATAAGGTATTTCAAGTTGAATGTGATGCAAGTGGAAGTGCAATTGGAGTTGTGTTGACTCAATAAAGTAAACATGTTGCTTTCTTTAGTGAGAAGTTGAATGATGCAAAGAGGAAATATTCTATCTATGATCAAGAATTCTATGCTATTGTGCAAGCTATGAATAAATGAAGACATTATTTGATGCCAAATGAATTTGTGTTGTATACTAATCATAAGACTTTACAGTATTTGGGTAGTCAAAATAAGTTGAATCAGAGACATATGAAATGGGTAGAGTATTTGCAGAGTTTCACATTTGTGATTAAGCATAAGAGTGGAGTTTCTAACAGAGTTGCTGATGCATTAAGTAGAAGAAGATCTTTGTTAACTGAAATGAGAATTGAAGTTCTTGGTTTTGATGACATGAAGAATTTGTATGAAAGTGATCCTGATTTTTCAGAGCAGTGGAGAGTGTGCAGAGCACCTAATTCAAATCAATCAAGTAAGTATGATGATTATTTCATTCATAAAGATATTTTGTTTAAAGGTATTCAATTGTGCATACCAAGAGGTTCAATGAGAACTTATTTAATAAAGGAGAAACATAGCAGTGGATTGAATGGACACTTTGGTATTGATAAGACATTGAGTTTGCTAAAGGAGAGGTATTTTTGGCCTCAATTGTATAAGGCTGTTCAGAAATTTGTGAGAAGTTGTGGAGTTTGTCAAGTTGCAAAAGGAATAAGTTAGAATACTGGTTTGTATACACCAATTATTGTTCCTGAGAAACCGTGGAGTAATATCAGCATGTATTTTGTTCTTTTCTTACCTAGGAAAACAAGAGGTAATGATTCCACATTTGTTGTTGTGGATAGATTTTCTAAGATGACACATTTCATACCATGTAAGAAAAAATAAGATGCAGTAGATATAACAGATCTTTCCTTTAAGGAGATTGTTAGATTGCATGGATTACCGAGGAGAATCATCTTTGACCGAGACAGTAAGATTTTTAGCTATTTTTGGAGAACACTTTGGAAGAAGTTGGATACTGAATTGAAGTTTAGTTGTACATTTCATCCATAGACTGATGGACAAACAAAGGTTGTAAACCAAAGTTTGGGTAATTTATTGAGATGCTTAGTTGGAGACACACCAAGTAATTGGGATTTGATGTTGGCACAAGCAAAGTTTGCATACAATAGTTCAGTGAATAGAAGTACTCGAAAGAAACCTGTTGAGATTGTTCATGGCACACAACTGAGAGGTATATCAGATTTGAGAGATATTGCTGGTGAAGAGAAAAGAAGTGCAGAAGTAGAAGAATTTGCCAAGTTCATGAAGACATTGCATAAAGATGTAAAACATAAGCTGGAGAAAAGTAATCAAAATTACAAAGATAGTGCAGACAGATCAAGAAGACATAAAATATTTAAAGTTGGTGATGCTGTAATGGTTCATTTGAAGAAAGGAAGATTTCCTATTGGCACATATGGAAAATTAAAGATGAAGAAATTTGGTCCTTGCAAAATACTAAGAAGATTTGACAATGGAAGTGCTTATGAAGTTGAATTACCTGATGACATGGATATGTCACCTATATTCAATATTTCAGACTTGTATGAATATCATGAACCTGATGAATAAGTGACAGTACCAAGTGATTATCCTAAAAAGCAGATAGAGGAAGTTGAAAAGATTTTGAAACAGAGAGTTGACAGAAGTACAAGAGGAAAGGAATACATGGAGTATCTGGTAAAGTGGAAGAACAAACCGATTGAGGACTTATCTTGGATTTCTCAATCTAAGTTGGATTCATTTAAGGTTGGACCTAATACATGATTCAGAGAATCATTTCTTGTAACCCCAGGTGTCTCATGTGGGAGCATCTTGGGTCATTGGCAATCCTGCTCAACCAAAAAGATGTTTACTTTTGCTTTGTAGTTTGTCTTCTGATGCTTGGGTATGCTTTATTGATGGATTTTGATGATCTCTTTATCGACGGGTTATCTGATGCTTGGGTATGCTTTACCGACGATTGCTGATTTTCGGTGATCATCTTCCCAAGATGTTTTATCCTGATCTGCCCGACTTCTACATTTATTTTCCATTGCTGAATTAATGTGGGGTCTCTAATTGGGATCTGTGTGGACCTAAATCTAGGTCTCTCTTATGGATTTGAGCACCGACCTCTTTGGGTGGACTCTTGTATATATTGGCTTCTATGTTCTTAGTTTAGGCAGTTCAGAAGTAGCAGTGCTAGAACAAGATTTGAATTATTTGTAAGCAGGTCTGTGACCTCGCATGTATGAAGATCATATTGTAATTCATTGAATATATGTCTAAAACTGGGAAGGCCTTATATCCTGACATGTAATGCTTTTGATATATTAATGATAAAGGATATCTACTATTTTCTTCTCTCACTGTGTTGTTTGGCTTCCACATTGGTTCTGTAAGGTGGTCTGGTAGTTGGGAGAGCCTTTGGCCCCATCTTCATGCCCTCCCTGCATCATACATTTCTCATTCACAGCCACCTTTGGGTAGTTGAATGTCTCACCCTCTTTTGGACTTGTATGCCACCTCCCCATAGTCATTTCTTTATTTTTACCTGAGTTGGCATAGCCATGTATTTGGCATTTACCAAGTAGGTAAAACTCCCTCCTATTTTGGGATGTAGGGAGGTTTTATTCCTCTTGGTCTTATATCCCCAAATTTATCTATATATACAACCCTCACCTCTCCCTAAGTACAAGAGAATGCTAGCTTATATTGTGAGTCTAGTTCAATGCTAGGAGAGTGCTGAGTTTTGTTCATCTCTAGATTCTAGTCTTGCTTTCCTTCAGTCACATTGATCTTGGGTGGCTTCATAGCTAGTTGTGAGTTGTGGGCTAGCATTCTTATAATAATTTAGAGTGATTTCATTCTTGAAAGAAAACTATGATCTCTTGCATCCAATGATGTTTTGAGGGTCAGAAAAGCTTAAAGGAATTACAATTTCTAGGGGGGTTCCTATTTCTTGACTTTTAGTGTAGGTATTATGGAGCTTCCTAGAACAAATTTGATCTCACCATTGAGTTTAGAGCATCCAAGAAAGTTAGATTTGCCTTTTTTTTTGTCCATATTGGACACTAGACATGAATTCTATGAAGGTTTGAATCAGAGCTTTCATCGTCAAGTCCACAAGGTATCTATTTTCAAGGCATTTTGAGGCTAAAAGGACTACGCCATTGCATCTAGAAGGCGCAAAAATGCCAAGATTGATTTCCAATTCATCAATTTTGGATGTAGTCAAATTTGAAGCAAATATTTTTTTAGCAGGCAAGCCCTATGGCCCACCCGCAATAGTATGGCATGGACAAATTAAAAATTAAGTCATAGTTTTATTGCAGATTTCTATTTGTTAAAAGTTTATTTTTATAAACTTTTTGTTTAAATTTTTCATTGTAAAAAGTTATAGGTACGAGGGTACCTACACAAGCGCAAGCCCCTGTACCTAGGTAGTACATGGAGCTATGCATGTTGGGCCCCATGCCCCCACTTGGGACCCGTTGCGCAAACCCTTTGGGGTAGAGCGAGGTGTCGACCCCACAAAGAAAAAGCAATTTTTATTAAAAAATTTCAAGTCTTTTAAAAACTCTCCTCGCAAGACCCCTTTGCGTGGGATTTGGGGTGGCTTCGAGCCACCATCTTGTGGCAAATAAAAACATTTTTCATTGTTCAAATTCCATTAGCAGATCTTCCGTTGGGCCTTGCACCATTAGTACCTAGTCTGTGCCTAGCACATATACATTGGTACAACCCCTGTGCGCCTTTGGTACATATCAACGACCCCTCTGTGTAGGTATTTTCCCTTTGTGGCATTCAAGAAAATGCTTGTTGTGTCTATGCCCCACTCTGCGAGCCTTGCTCAACCTACACCTCGGTCTTGGATAGTGTAAAACTCTGGAAAACAACTCCAACATTGTAAACATAGTAATTTATAAAGTGCCACAATCTTTTTTTTGTTGGGGGGGATTCTTGATTGAGTGAAAAGGGGGGGGGGTATCTCTTGGTGTTTGTGTTTTTGATTTGTTTTCTTGTGCTCTTATTTTCGCACATATGGATCATTCCAAGGTTCCTTCACTTACACCATATAATTATGCAACTTGTCATCAACATGGATGAAATTCCCTAATGCAACTTGGGTACACTCCATATGTTGAAGAAAAAGTAGAAGAACCTACATATGATAAGGAAAAGCTAAAATGGATGCTTGAACAAACAAAAGATATTGGATGTCTTCATAATTTTGTTTGCCTTGATCTTATGTTTCAGATTGAAGGATGTAAAAATTCACATGAAGCTTGGGAAAAGTTAAAAATATTGTATGGTACAACTAACAAAGTTAGAGGCTATCAGATTGATAATGATTTGATGAACCTTGATCCAAAGAACTTTGACAACATCCAGGATTTCATAACCAAGGTTAATGATTTGAGAGCACAATGACAACATCCTGAATATGCATATTTTGTTTCTAGCTTTTATAACCACATACTACCAATGGGATCGACTTATGCTAATCCTCCATTTGAATCTTTTTCTGAGATGTGTATACATGAACAACAAAATATTATTTCTATGGGTCTTATTAAGCCATCAAAGAATCAAGCCTTGTTGGCTAGTTAGTCTAAGGGTCAGAAAGAGTCAGGACATCCTGACAAGAAACAAAAGAACTTGAAGAAAAATCCACATACAGATCAAGCACAACATAAATAATCTTCAAATGATTCATCTAAGAAGGAGAAGTCTTCTTGTGCATATTACAAGATGACTAGACATGAAGAACATTCTTGTAATAAGAAGGATATTGATGAATTGAAACATCTTCTTAAAAATAACAACATTGATCTACCTTCCAAAATGTCCGAGTCAACTTCTTCTTCACATTCAAAAAAATTAGGATCTACTAAGGTAAAAGGTCATGCAAGACTTGCTTCTGAAACAAATAAAGGTAAAGGTAATGCTCTTTGTGATTCTACAAGTTTTGAATCAGGGAGATGACTACTAGATTCTGGAGCTTGTCATCATATGGCTTCTAGCCAGTCTGTGTTCTCTTCTTTTGAGCCTTGTGTTATGCCATATATTCTGATGGGAAATAACACTTACATGAGTGTGATTGGGAAAGGTATTTTGATATTGGGGATGACACTTTCAATGATGTTTTGTGTGTTCCTCATATGTCAAACAATCTTCTTTCCATCTATCAGATGAACCATGGTGGAGCAGGGAAGACTGTGGAGTTCACACGTGATTCTGTTATCATTCAAGACTTGGAAAGCAGAGAGATAATTTCTACTGGGATGGTTGATCATGCATCTTGATTATATACCTTTTTAGAATTTTCACCTAATGATAGTTCTGATATTTTGGTTGTTGATTACACTCCTAGTGTGAATCATGATATTGAGGAGAACTTTGGTTTCTTGAACTTGGGTATTCTCACATCAAATCCAGTTCTTGAGCCTTTCATTCCTTCTCCTATGTCTATTATTTCTTTTGAGGATACTTGTGTTGCTACATTCATGGCTACTTGTGATTCAGTGCAGTAGGATGTACATCATCTTCCATATCCAGTTCATTCGGATGACTACTTGACAAACATTGCAGGTTTGTTTGTGGAGTCTCATATCTCAAACATGTGAGACACTATTCATGATATTCATCTTCTCTTTGAAGATGTTGATTCTTCTTCTATTGTGGAGGAACCTTTAGATCATCTTGTTCATTCTCCACATGATCATTCACCATAGTTTGCCATGAGTGTGGATACTCTTGACCAACATTTGGAGGAGGCATCTTTATCTTCAGAGGAGATACATGAGTATTTGGATCTTTTTCTGCGTACATCTCTACTAGGTTCTAGATTGTCATCTTCATCGGTGTGGCCTAGAACGCCTGAGCTGAAGATGATAACTTTTATTATCAGCATGTAGATACATGAGCAATTTTCTGAGTCTTCATACATTTTGCACTTTGTTCCTTCATATTCCTTTTAGGAGTGGGAAGACAGTCTACATGCACCTTTGGTTTTGTTTCTTCCCAAGGGGAGGAATGTTGTATTCCAATCATGGTCCATCTTCTACATCCTATTTAGAGCTACAACCATTGACACAATTGATTACTTGCAGGAAGGCTACATAGTCTTTCTTATCCTTTCTATTTTGGAGGGAATTTTTTCCTTGCATGGGATTCTTTCTTGTGTTAGTAAACTCTCTTTTGGGGAGGAGTTTTGTCCCATTGGGTTTTCTCCCTTTCTCTATTTATGAGAGATTATTTTGTACATGGGTACCTAACATGGCCTTGTACTCGGGACCCATCTTTGCATGTATCACCCACCTAATCTATGCTTAAGGGGGTGTGCTAGTGTAGGATATTATTTTTCTTATGTTAGGAGGGAATATTTATTTTCCTACACATTCTTAAGCTTTCTTAGGTTATATTAGGATGGTTAGGAGGAGGACACATGACAAAATCCTACAATTACATTTGTCATTCACACCCACCATTGGGTAGTTGAATCTCTCACCCTCTTTTGGACTTATTTGCCACCTCCTCATAACCATTTCTTTTTTTTTAACCTGAGTTGGCATAACCATGTATTTGACATTTACCAAGTAGGTAAAACTCCCTCCATTAGTAAATTTTGGCCATATTTTCGATGCGAGTTGGTCAATTTTTTGATGCAGGTTGGTCGACCAAACAACCACTATTGTCGTCGAAGTTTTTTCGTCACTTAAGCGACCCAAAAAAGGTTGCGTCGAATTATCAATAGTAATAGTGGTTGAATGACAGACTGTATAATGCGTTGAGACTGTGGACATTCCGGTCGATACAGTTCGTTGATCATTATCGTTGTCGTCAAACTATCGACGTCAGAATGCGTTGAGACTGTGACATTCCGGTCGATGCAGTTCATTGGTCATTGTCATTGTCATCAAACTATCGACTTTAGTATGCATTGAGACTGTGGCATTCTAGTCAAAACAGTTTGTTGATCATTGTCATCGTCGTCGAACTATCGACTTCAGAATGCGTTGAGACTTTGGCATTCCGGTAGAAATAGTTCATTGATCATTTTTATTTTCGTTGAACTATCGACTTCAGAATGAGTTGAGACTGTGGCATTTCGGTCGAAATAGTTCTTTGATCATTTTCATTGTCGTCGAACTATCGACTTCAGAATGCATTGAGACTAGTATTCCGGTGGAAGCATTTCGTCGATATATTTGATGGCCGTCGAAATAGCGATGACATTCATATATATATATATATATTCCCTTTTACTAATCTTTTCATTAAAAGTATAGTAGTTGAATTAGAATACGCTCCAAAATGCTTACAAATCTAATTACTTAGCCCTTATAATATTTTCTTGAACAATAATAACAATGTTTTTATCATTGTTCTTACTATCGTGTTGTTATCATTGTTCTTACTATTATTAAATTATAGTCTATAAATAACATTTTGCATAATTTTTTTGCTTTTTCTTGATTAGGTCATTGTATATTTTTTTGTATTTCTTTTCATAATGTCTTGTGTTCGCAATGCATATACAATTGTTGTCATATAACAATACATTGTTTCTAATAAAAAATTTAGTACTCTAGCTAACATACATGCTTCAATCAATTTCAATGGAAATGTTTTAAATTATTTTTTCCTTTCCATGACAGTGTTTTAACAATGCAAATGTTTTAACTCCTATTGTTTCCGGTATGAAAGATGTGCTAGTTGTTAAAAATATAACAAGGCAATCATAAAAATATATTAAAATATTGAAAATTATACCTATAAATCAAATGATCTAGCAAAACAAAAATAATTACCATACCTGAAAGCTCTCCTTTGAATAGTACCTACAATGTCAAATATTAGTTCATAAATAATGTATTGTCGTCTAGTTGCAATTTTAGATGCATTTGAAACCTCTTAACAAAAATTGGATTCCTATCATTGAAAAAAATTGATATTAGGATAACATATATTCCTATTCAAATGCAAACATAATTTGTTGTGTGTAAAAACTATATGCATATGAATATGTTTAATCTATATGAGAGGAGATACATATTACCTAATTTGATGACCACTTATCTTAAAATATAACATATTAGTATATCGTGTATATAATTTAATCATATCATGCCTTCCTAACATATGCATTGAACTACTAATATCAATGTCTATTAAACCCCAACTTGACAAGTTGTAAAAGTTCAATTATACTAACCTCACTACTCAAATTGACTAACAATTCAGCTACCAAAATATACCTTTAAAAATTATTTACCATCCCATACCATAAATAATTTATAGACCGTGACATGTAAAATAATAGAATTGGAGCTCTTCTCTTAATTTTGATTTTATACATTTGTTATTTCTAAAATTCTAACTTTCCTGAACCAAAACTCTATATGATTTAACATTAATTACTCAAGAAAACATAAGAATCTAAACAAAATCAAAAGGGCCTCTTATAAAAATTCTATCATAATTCTAAATGGAAAATTAAATATCACTGATATAATTCAAAAACTAGTGACTTCCAATACATCTTATTCCATCCATAAGAGTAACTATAATAATTTTATTATTAGAACATAAAGCATTTACCTAATTTGAGCAAAACAAGTTCAA
>MU224699.1:322014-333379 GCA_018584345.1 Thuja plicata
TTCATGGGACATGTCTATTCATTATTATTTATAAGAAAGGACATGCCTCTTCCTATTAATCATAATTTAATCAATCTTATAATGTTTCATCAATCAATTATTAATTAAGAATAATATAATAATTTAATATTGAATATTAAATTTCATATGATTAATAATAATATAACATATATAATATATTATTATTAATCAACATGTATTATATATATTCTAATGATCATACGACTGAAGCTACAAACATTAACACCTTATATATGGAATGCAAGATCGTCAACAGAAGGAGTGATGATGAGTGTAGTCAATTGCCTATTTCCAGAAAGGTTGACAATCAAACAAAATAGATACATGTAATCAACATAAATTAATTGAGCATCATAAGCAATACACTGGTTATCATAAATCACATATGTTGTAATCAATAGAATTGAACACAATGAATTAATTATACCATGCCATTAGAGTTGAATACATCAATAAATCAATATTAAATATATACTAATCAATATAAATATATATAAATAATTAAATCAAATACCTTGTACATTTCAATCATGTCATTGATCATCATCATCATCATCATCATCATCATCATCATCATCATCATCTGTTAGTAATAACTGAGGGCGGGTGAATCAATGGCCTCAAAAATTTATCCTTAAATCAACCCTTAAAACTTATAACCACAAATTATGCCTTTAGTTATCTTTTGTCCTACAAGATGAATGCCTTTAAATACTTATATCAATTTACTACTTGTCGGATTGCTTAGTTAAACCTTCTTCTGTATGTTTACCGATAAGCAGTCATCTATTTACCGAAACACAGTAAATATGCAGAGTATACCGATCAATCCAGAATTGAATATGTGAAATGTAAAATAGTAAAGTAATAAAACATAAACACACAACACATGGATTTTTAACTTGGAAACCCTGTTAAGGGAAAAACCACTGAAACCGGTACCCCAAATTTTCACTCTTCTGAAGTGAGCCCTATTAAGAGCCAACCCTGTTAAAGGTTACAAACACACTGTTAGGCGTGACCTTGTTAGAGGATTTAAAAGATATTTTGTCACCTAGTATCTTGAATCTAATGCTACCATCCTTGATCAAACACTCACTTGGCCTGTCAATAGGTATTGGGAATATCCAATGCTACTTTCATGATCAAACTTTTTGATACTCTTTGGTATGTATCTCAAGTGTAAAAGACTTTTAAGTCCTACTCGGTTAAGAGACTTGATGCTTCAATGGTTAAACTGAAACACTAATGATCTGTTCATACATATAATTCAATTGCAAATTTTCAGATCTATTGTAAGTGCATTACCTCTCTAATCAATATAATCAATTTTATGCCTTTGCTCCACACTGTTATGCTCTGTGATGCTGTCTCACTGTTCATCGATGTCTACAAAATCTAGCTCTTTCCTCAGCTTGTTGATCAAGACTGAATGAAGACTTTCTTCTCCTTCAGATTTTCTTTAGCATCTTTCCTCTTCTCTTTTTCACCCCACACACCCCATTCATAATGAATTGGGTTTGTCTCTATATAGACATGATTCACTTTTTCTTGGCTTTCTTGATTCTTGGTGTGATCCACAATTCTCGCCAATAGATTTAAAACAAACTCTAATTTTATCTCATTGAGATCTTCTTGCCAACTAGACAAATAAGCTTTAAAACAATTACTTATCTCCAGCTTTATCTAGATGATTAAAACGATGATAAGTATCTTTAAATGCTATCTTTAGCTCTTGATAGCTAAGAATTTTGTCATTTATGAACTCTTTGTTCTGTCAGTCAACACTTCATTTAGTCATTGGTGATAACTGACTGTTCCGTCGGTGTGACTTCAGTTGTCATCGAGATATCCATCCTTTATCTTTTCCATCGGGCAACACTGAAATTCTATCCATTGGGTTACACTTTTTTTTGCTCATCGGACAATATTGTAACTCTGCTCATCGGTAATGGTATGTATTTGATCATCGGGTAACACTGTGACTTTGCTCTTTTACTCTAACCGTCGGTGTGCACTCTGTCGGTGTATAAAGTCACTTTGTGAATACTTGACTTATATGCATTACTGATAGCATAGCCTTGATTCATCAGCTCTTTGAAGTCTTTGGCAGTATTTCCATGACCATACAGATTATATCAAGTTGACATCAATGAAAATACAATACATTAACTGATTTAATGCCTTCCATGATCATCAACTTAATATCTTCAAACATTCAATCAGTTACGTATCATCAATCTCTCCCTTTGGCATTGATGACAACATACTACATTATCATACTATACTATTACTAATACATTATGAAATATATAGTTTTATCAAGCTTTTCTAATGTAACTATTACAAATGTCTGGCTATCGGTAAGCGCAAATAGCATTGATTTGATTCTTGCAGCTTTCTCTCTATCTTCAATCCCTTCATTGGATAGATGTAGATTCTTTTTTTCTCTGATGTGATGTGTTCTCTTCTTGTGTCAAACTCTCTTCCTTTGACTGTTCTCCTTTCTTTTGATGTCTCTTGTCAACAATTCTTTCCCTTTGTGTGTATTCTCCCATTCTTTGTTATATCTCTCCCTTTGGATACTTTGATTTTGATGGATATACTCTCTCCCTGAGATGATAATGAGATAATCCTCTCCCTTTGACAACAATGCCAAACAAACATCTTGTCAAACAAGCTTTTGACAGTGATGCCAAATGGATCCTTTCTATCCATAATATATTCCTTGAATTTCCCAATCCATCGGTAATAACTCTGGTGCTTGGAGTAGATAAATACCTTGCAGTGTATAAATTTATCTTTGAAGTCCATTTCTCTGCTTGCATCAACATGAATGATATTATGATAATATGCAGGCTGATGCAGCCATCTAGTCATCTTATTGACTAGTAGACAAGGGTTTGACCCCTAGTCTCTTTCTCAAGTACTCAAATGCATCCTTGGGTAGTGGCTTGGTGAAAATATCAGCCAGTTGTTCATTTGATTGCACATACTCAAGTATCACCTTTTTTTCCTGAACTTGTTCTCTCAAATAATGATACTTGGTGTCAATATGCTTTGTTTTAGCATGCATGACTAGATTCTTGGAAATGTTTATTGCACTGGTATTGTCACAATAGATAATTACTGGTTCTAAAATTTTCATATGCATACCTTCCAATAACTGTTTGATCCATGCAATATTTGAGTATTTTGCATCAGCAACAACTTACTCTGCCTCTGCAGTAGATTGAGAGATGCATCCTTGCTTCTTGCTGATCCATATGACAAGTCTATCACCCATAAAGAATGATCCTCTAGTTCTCTTCCGGTCATCAATATTTCCACCCCAATCAACGTCAGTAAAGACTTTTAGTTTAAATTTTCCTTCTCTTCTATACCATAAGTCATATTCCTCAGTATTCTTCAGATATCTTAGGATTCTTTTCATAGCAGTCATATGTGATTATCTAGGATTAACAGAAACTATAGCAACTATTCCTACTGCATGTGCAATATCTGGTCTAGTATGTACAACATACATGAGTTTTCTAATCATTGATTTGTACAAAGTATGATTTACCTCTGATGACTTATCCTCCTTTTTCAGCTTACATCCAGTTGCCATCGGTGTTCCAACTGGTTTGGACTCTTTCATCTTGAATATTTTCAGTACTTCTTTGATGTATTTGGATTGTGTAATGAAAATACCTTCATCTTGTTGCATGATCTGTAGACCAAGAAAGAAATTAATTTGTCCAAACATAGACATCTCAAATTTCTTTGCTCATTTCATTTGCAAATGATTTTCATAGCATATCATTGCCTCCAAATATGATGTCATCAACAAATATCTCAGCAATCAAAATGTTAGCATCAGTATCTTCCTTCAAATAAAGATTACTATTTTCACTAGTCCTTACAAATCCAATACTTATAAGATAGGAATGAAGTCTTTCATACCAGGCTCGGGGTGCTTGTTTTAATTCATACAAGGTTTTGTGTAGTCTACATACCATGTTCCTCTTGTCTGGATCAACAAATCCTTCTGGTTGCTCAATGTATACCTCTTCTTCAAGTATTCCATTTAGGAATGCAGACTTGACATCCATTTGGTATACCTTGAAGCCTTTATATGTAGCATAAGCAAGTAATATTCTCACTCCTAGCCTAGAAACATGTGCAAAGGTCTCTCCATCATCAATTCCTTCTTGTGCATACCCCTTGCATACTAGTCTTGCTTTATTTCTTGTAACTTCTCCATTCTCATTTAGTTTATTCCTGAATATCCATTTTGTACCAATGATATTCTTGTCATCTGGTCTAGGTACAAGTGTCCATGTTTTTTTTACTCTATCTGCTCAATCTCTTCATTCATAGCACTTATCCATTCATCATTATCAAGTGCAGCATTGACAAATTTGGGCGCATAATCACAAAAAAGACATCTTGTATTTAGAGACTTACTTATGGTTCTCATACCAGTTTTCTTATCTCCTATGATTTGGTTATGTGGATGGTTCCTTCTAACATATCTTGCAAGTACAGGTTCAGCTCTTTGTCTATTAGCTTGATCATCATTTTGTCCTTCATTATGTTCTCCATCACTTTGTGCATCATCTTGAGAAATATTCTGATCGTCAGTATTTGCAGCCTGATGTTCGGATACAATTATTTTTTGCTCGGGAGCTCTACATTGTTGGTTGGGTAGAGTGTCAGGTTCCTCATTGTAAGAAAATGTATTGTAGTCCTTTGGTTCTTTAGTGCTTTCTTTTTCATTCTTCTCTGCAAATTCATCTATCTTTACATTTGCACTTTCAACATTTTTGTTAGAGGCTTTATTGAGACATTTATAAGACTTTCTCTTGGTGGAATACCCCAGGAAGATTCCTTCATCACTCTTGGAGTCAAGTTTTCCATTTCTATCATCTTTTAAGATATAACATTGACTGCCAAAATTTTTGAAATAACTTACATTGGGTCTGTATCCATACCAAAGCTCATAAGGTGTCTTTCTTCAATTGTACTCTGTTCAATGTATAAACAACAATACTAACAGCTTCTCTCTAGAAGATTTGGGTGATGCCTTTCTCTATCATCAGTGTCCTTGCACAATCAATGATGGATCTGTTCCTTCTTTCAACAATTCCATTTTGCTGTGGTGTTCTCGGTGCAGAGACCTGTCTTTTGATTCCATGCTCATTACAAAAGTTAGTGAATTTATCTGAAATAAATTCTCCTCCTTTATCTAATCTTAAGCATTTTAACTCCTTACCACTTTGTTTCTCTACCATTTCCTTTTACCATTTAAACATCTTAAATGCTTCTGATTTATCTTTTAGAAACATGACTGTCATCATTCTAGAGTAATCATCAACAAAGAGAGTAAAATATCTATCTTCATAGTGAATATTTGTCCTCATGGGTCCACATAGATTAGTATGGAGTAATTCTAAAATGACATCAGATGCATGGGTTTTGCTTTTGAAACTAGACTTTGTCATCTTACCTTTTTGACAATTCTTACACATGGTGTTGTCGGGCTTGGTCATCGTCGATAAGCCTCTTACATTTCTCTTTTTGGTAATCTTTATCATGTTGTCAAAGTTCACATGACACAATATTTTGTGCCACAACCTTATGTCTTCATTTGTAGCAATCAAACAAGTGGTGTCAGTATCATTCAGATAGAATAAGTTACCTTTTGTCTGCTCACTGGTACCAATCAGATTTCCTGATTTATTGAATATCTTTGCCTTCTTATTTTCAAATGCTACTCTGTGACCTGAGTTATTCAACTGAGAAACACTCAATAGATTATAATTCAATCCATTTACCCAATAAGCATTTTCACATTTTATTTGATTATTCAATATTATGGTTCCTCTACCTTCAACTGGACAAGGTGTATTATTACCCGTTCTTACTAAACCACCATTATAGTATTCAAAAGTTTCAAACCTTTTCTTATCACCGGTCATGTGGTGAGTGCAACCACTATCTATGATCCAGACATCATTTTTACTAACTTTAGATATGAGTGCAGTTTCTACATACCTTTCATCATCATCATCTAAATCATCTTTCACTGCCACAAACACCATCTCGATGTCTTTATTAGATTCAGTGTCAGTATCTTCATATTTTCATTTAGCTAGGTAACTGGCCGTCTTTTCTTTGTCCTTGTAGTCTCAGGTATCTCTTCTTTCTGATTATCGATAGCTTCTGTAATCACCTCTATCAAACTTTTTTTCAAATGATCTGTCATTACTTCTGTTAGGACATCTTGCAACAAAGTGTCTAATTTCTTTACAATTAAAACAAACAAGTGGTAATTTACCTTTGTATTTACCTTTGCCTCTCTGCATTCTTCTAGCCATAAGTGCTTCAATTTTATCAAGATCTTCTTCTTCACTTTCACTATCACCATCATTTCTCATAGTGTGTTTATGACTTGATTTACATATTCTCAAAGAAGATTTGAATGCATACTCTATGTTTGGTAAGACACTATTATCAAAATTGTTCAGCTCAAATGAAACCAGTCTTCCAATCAAACTGTCTAGAGTAACATTGCTATTTGCTACTGCTCTTATTTCTTGAATGGAAGATACTCTAATAGCATAAGTAGGTAGTAAGGTTCTTAGAATTTTACTTACCACTGTATCTTCTTATAGTACACCTCCAACTCCTCGGATAGCATTGACTACCTTTTTGATTCTTGTGCTGTACTGTGTGATGTTTTCACATTCTTTCATTTTGAGATCATCAAACTTTCCTCTAAGGATTTCTGCCTTGGATCTCAAAATATTCTTGTCATGACCATGTACAAGCATCAATTTGTTCCACATTTGCTTTGTAGTCTTGTAGGTTTTGACATCTTCAAATTCAACATCAGAGAGTGAGGAAGCAAGCTCTATCATCATGCAGTTGTGCTCATGCTTCTCTCTCATTTGTTCAACCATTGGTACTCCTGCGGGAAACACATATTCAGTATCTAAGTATTGAGTAACATCATTACCAATACCTGATAATTGGAGTCTTATTCTACTATGTCATGAAGAAAAATTATCTTTGTTCAACTTGGAAACATCTATTCTGTTCATCTTGTGATCTTTAACTTAGGTCTTGAAACCTTCCTTCTAAGCACACAAGCTCAAATACCCATTTTTAGTAATAACTTAGAGGGGGGGGGGAGTGAATGAGTGGCCTCAAAAATTTATCCTTAAATCAACCCTTAAAACTTATAATAAAAAATTATGCCTCTAGTTATCTTCTGTCCTACAAGATGAATGCCTTGAAATACTTATATCAATTTAGTACTTGTCAGATTTCTTTGTTAAACCTTTTTCTGTATGTTTACCGATAAGCAGTCATCTATTTACCAAAACACAGTAAATATGTAGAGTATACCGATCAATCCAGAATTGAATACGTGAAATGTAAAATAGTAAAGTAATAAAACATAAATACACAACACATGAATTTCTAACGTGGAAACTTGTTAAGGAAAAAAACACTGAGACCGGTACCCCAAATTTTCACTCTTCTGAAGTGAGCCCTTTTAAGAGCCCACCCTGTTAAAGGTTACAAACACACTATTAGGTGTGACCTTGTTAGAGGATTTAAAAGATAGTTTATCACCTAGTATCTGACATCTAATGCTACCATCCTTGATCAAACACTCACTTGGCCTATCAATAGGTATCAGGCATATCCAATGTTACTTTTATGATCAAAATTTTTGATACTCCTTGGGATGTATCTCAGTTGTAAAAGACTTTTAAGTCCTGCTCAGCTAAGAGACTTGATGCTTCAATGGTTAAACTGAAACACTAATAATTTTTTCATACATACAAATCAATTGCATATTTTTAGATCTATTGTAAGTGCATTACCTCTCTGATCTATATAATCAATTTTATGCCTTTGCTCCACACTATTCTGCTCTATGATGCTATCTCACTGTTCGTCGGTGTCTGTCGAATATATCTCTTTCCTTAGCTTGTTGATCAAGACTGAATGAAGACTTTCTTCTCCTTCAGATTTTCTTCAGCATCTTTCCTCTTCTCTTTTTCACCCCACACACCCCATTCGTAATGAATTGGGTTTGTCTCTATATAGAAATGATTTACCTTTTCTTGGCTTTCTTGATTCTTGGCCTGATCCAAAATTCTCGCCAATATATTTAAAGAAAACTCTAGTTATATCTCATTGAGATCTTCTTGCCAACTGGACAAATAAGCTTTAAAACAATTACTTATCTCTGGATTTATTTGGATGATTAAAACAATAATAAGTATTCGTAAAGTCTAATTTTAGCTCTTGATAGCTAAAAATTGTCATTTCTAAACTCTCTGTTCTGTCGCTCAACACTTCAGTTAGTCATCGGTGATAACTGACTGTTCTGTCGGTGTGACTTCAATTGTCATTGGGATCTTTGTCCTTTATATTTTCCATCGGGAAACACTTAAATTCTATCCATCGGGTTACACTGTGTTTTGCTCATCGAGAAACACTGTAACTCTGCTCATCGGTAATGCTATGCATTTGCTCATCGGGTAACACTGTGACTATGCTCTTTTACTCTAACTGTCAGTGTGCACTCTGTCGGTGTATATAGTCACTTTGTGAATACTTGACTTATATGCATTACTGAGAGCATAGCCTTGATTCATCAGTTCTTTGAAGTCTTTGGCAGTATTTCCATGACCATACAGATTATATCAAGTTGACATCAATGAAAATACAATACATTAACTAATTTAATGCCTTGCATGATCATCAACTTAATATCTTCAAACATTCAATCAGTTACATGTCATCATCATCATCATCATCATTATCATCATCACCAGCACCATCATCATCATCATCATCATCATCATCATCATCATCACCATCTTCTTCTTCTTCATCATCTTCATTTTCAGTATCTTCTTCTTCCATCACATTATAGTTTACCGACCTTCCTCTTGGATCATGTCTAACAAAAAATGACCAACTCAGTTTATGTGGAACCTCTAAGTAAAAAAATTTCTCACATTGGCTTGGAAGAACATAGGGCTCATCTCTAACTGGCTCAAACGATCTTGTATTAATCATTGTAAATCCATTATCATGTTGAATAACAGTTCTATCAGGATCATTTTGATTCAATCATAGCCTATACCATTTGATGATGAATAGAACTAATTTGAAGGAGTTAAATTCACACTCAAGTATATCATCCAAGATGCCAAAGTATTGATTTTGAGATTGTTAAAGATGTATGTCATTTTTAGATGAAATATTAGTGACCTCAAAGACTGCAGTTATCCCAGAATCACAATTTTTCTTTGTGTCATCCAACTTTTTTATGCAAAATTTGTGGCCATCATAGTACATAGCTTTGTGGTGCTTGATCTAAATTTTTTCAAGCATGTGAAAATTATTTGCATCATGAGTTGATATGAAACATATGGGTCATGATCATTAATAATTTTTTACATACCTGTCTACCTCTTAAATCATATGCTAGATCAATTACCATTGGCGTAACATTAGAATATCCATTATGATGAGCTTCTCTAACTAATGAAGAAACACCTTCCCATGTTAATGAACAACTTTTTTTTGACATCGTTCAATCCATACCGTCATCCAATCAAGATTGTTTGCAATATACAAATGTATTGCATCCCATTCTTGACCAACTGTATAAAAAAATAGACCAATCACAAATAACTTATATTAAAGATTTATAAGAATTAATTAACTACAATAACATCTTATAATTACCTCTCACTTTCTTCAATCTATCTTTCCCCATCAAGTAATCATCTTCAAATTTGTTAATAGAGTTGGGATCCCAAATACGATCTACATGGATCTTTGCTGCAAACTTAGGAAGATATTCACTAATGTACACCATGGTCTAGTATACCATATATCCCTCCACTATAGAACCCTCAGGGTGTGCTCTCTATCAAACCAAGCCCTTCAAAAATTTAAAGTGTCTAACAACCATCCACATTGACCTAGTTTGTACAGGTCCACAAAATTCAATCTCCTCAATTTGATATATGAGGTAGTGTTCTTGTGCATTGAAAAAAGTTGAAGGTAGACACTTTTGCATTTCACACATAAGATGAAGAATTTTTCTCTTCCAATATTTTATATCTTCTTTATGGATTTCTTATGATTAAAACCACCTCATGTATTTTCCAAGATCATATATAACTTGTTTGACACTATTGTCGAAGTGGTGTGGGAGAGATAGAGGTAGAACATACTGCAATAATTGTAAAATGATCTTTTCAATGTTTTATAAAATAATACAATGAAAACTACATGTAGTATACAAATATATCTAGTGAAAATAAAATAACATGAATTACCTTAATAAATGTATGTCAATCATGTGTTTTCATCCCTGGCCCAAATTCACTTTTATTTGATATGATATTGTTTATGTTCGCAGCAAATCATGTGGGAAATCATATTTTTTGTATGACTTATTTTATAGCATTGCTCTGCTGCTCCGACAATAACCAAGGGAACTTATATCAATCTGGTCTCCATTGTTATTTGATCGAATGACATTTTTCATTGCATGGTTGGATTCCTCAATGTCACTACAAATGATGAAGGGGACTCCCCTTAATACCACAAGTACACGACAGAAACAAAGAGAAACAACAAAAATTTGCAAGAACAAAAAATTGGCTTCTTATTGGCTCCACAAATGTAGAATTACAAACTTTAGAATTACAATATCAAAAGTCACATGGGCATCCCTTACAATAATCTATAGGACAAAGCCTCAAATAACCCCTCAGAACTGCCCTAGAAAACACCACGGGCCTTCCTTAAATAGCCAATTTTCCACTGCCCGAGAAGGTTCCAGAAATCTAGCCATTAAGGCCGACTACCCTTAGCATTTAATTATTTTTCACTTTTATTACAAAAGGGTCGGCTTTAAATATTTACAAAACATGAGATTAGGTAGCCCAACTTCTGGAAGCCATAACTTTTGAATCGTAGCTCCGATTGGCTATTATAACCACTTTCCAGAAAAGGGAGATCGCGATCTACAGTGCCTAACAAGCGAAGCGCTAGTCAGTCGGAGGTTCGACCTCGATCTGGAGCCTCTAAGGTCTTGAAAATTGAGCTCAAAGGTTTTGCACCCTAAAATCTCAATAGTAAATCCTTAATAACTTCGCCAATACAAATGATCTGGCAATAAAATTCAATTGGCATTCTTATATGACTAAGATGAACCTTCACCTGGAAAATTAGAACATTCTAAGTTCAAATGACCAACTTACTAAAAATAGTAAGTTTCCAAAAATAGCATCTTTGTACAAAATAGCCCTTATTG
>MU224699.1:351928-365928 GCA_018584345.1 Thuja plicata
AATCAATTCAAAAAAAAATAAAAAATAAATATTTAGAATCTAGACAGAAAATCCTAAAAGACTCTAGTTTACTTCGTCTTCCGATTTCAAACAGTTTAACGACAATATGCATCCGAATGTGAAAGTTCTTCTCAAAATGTAGAGTTCAATGTCCGTTTAGGCAAAAAAGTGTAACCCACTATTGTGGGATCACCCCTATATATAGATATATGTATCGATATGTAGAGGATATCTCTCTTTGATTTCTGATAAACTTATAAGATAAATAGTAACTCTTACCAAAAATATGTAATAAAGAAAAAATTAAATCAAGGACTATTCAAGATAAAGTTTAATTCATCAAGATAGATCTCGCCATTAGTAAGCAATGGAATATAACTCCCAGAATACCCCCAAAATAGTAGATCAATGATTTACTAGTAATTATAAGTAATTATGGCCTATAATTACACACTGCCATATCGAATAGCTGTTTCCTATAATTAGGCCCTTAGATATTACTCCAATTTCACAGTAATAATGACTCTAAGGTGTTGGCTATAAGGTATGGACAATAGTAACTAATAGTAATGTAAATACATGATGTATTCGGTGGAGATTGATCCTAATAATCTCTTATCTTGAAGTCTTTGAATTTTCAATACAAATATTTACTTGCAGGGTCATGTTTCATTTCCTATAGTTTTAAATTTGTTTCCATACACTGTTGCTGCACAAGGAACGATGAGGGTGTCTTTCTTGCATGAAAGATAGATGCAAACAATGCAGAGCTAGTTTATGCTTTCACATATTGAGCATTTTATACTACAATTTGATAGAAATTTATCATCTTGGAGTCCCTTCTTTTCTAAGGAATCTATCCTTCATTCAAATTCCATGTCTGACAACTGTGTTGAAAACAGTTTAAGTAGCATTGTTGACCAGTTACTCCAACCTCAAGAAAACAAATCTTTGAATGATAATAAAAGAAAAAACCGCTTCATTGATCCATTGTCTAGGTTACTCTTTGAAATGACCTTTTTACGAGCTTGATAATTTTCATTCTGGGAAATTTATAAATTATTAGAATGTTCTTAATTTATTTGAGTGAATTGCAAAAATTGAGAAGATACATTATAGTGCCTACTCTAACAGTAATAAAAAATAATATTGCATATTGAGATTTCTATTACTAATTCATGAGTAACTTAAAGTTCTGTAACTTTCTGTGACTTCACTTCTTCAACATCTCCGGTGATGGATTTTGTCGAGTAATTCTAAATTTTTAAACATGCTTGAAGGTTTATTAGTTATATGTGCTATTTATTTTATTAGTCTTGTTGTGCTTTCTATCTACTAAATTGCGTGTGCTCGTTCCTTATAGAATATAATAAATGTTCTTATGTTGAGATTAAAAACCCTTATATATTACCTATGTATAATCTAGAGTAGATTAATACAAAAGACCAATATGCATCTCTGATTCTTTCTTTCAGTGCATATCCAATGGGTGACCTACCACCGAAAGCTGTATAAAGTTCCAACAACACAGGATGGAAGTTTTAGCAACACAAAAGCACAAGCCTTGGATTGGATCATTCCAATCTCTAAAACATCTATGAGAAGACCAACCCATCCACTTGGACTCATGCTAAACCAACACAAACCACTATTCAAATTCAGAGAGCCCTCTTGAAGGCTCTCCAAAATGACTTGTCTGTGGTAGGATAGAGCATCTATGATCCCTTGGAAATTATTTTCAGGTAGTAATAGTAGGATATTATATTTATGTTCTGAAGCCTCTTTATCCAAAGGGTATCAATGACATTTATCTCTTCACTGGAATCGAGGGTGCAGAAGATGATTTGCATCGTTTGGGTAGACCACTATATTTATATACCCAATGGATGTAGAGAAACCTCCTACACCCCTTATTCGATTGGAGATAAAGGACATTGATCCCCTTTTGATAAAGAGTCTTCAAGAAATATAGATGGTATCCTACATTTCTACATGAAAAGCATTCCCAAGGGAGAAAGAGAAACCAATGATTAGTAGTCGACAATGGTAAGAAAGATCAACAATTATACAGAACCATAGTTAAAAATACAGTAAAAGACTTCTATTAAAATGTAGGACAATAATCTCAAAGAAGATATAATGGTGCGACCATTTTTCAAATAAGTGATATCTGAAACCATTCATTATGTAAAAAAAAAGGGCAAAATCAAAGCAGCATAAAGCATAAGGATATAAAGTTCATTAGCTAGATAAGTTTTTGTAATGATGATGAACATATGGATATCTAGACCCTGAGTATGTATCAACAAAAACATTTACAAAGAAGAGTATTCCAGACATTATGTTAAACAATTAAGTTTCATGTCTATGTTTGATCTAAAGATGACCTAGTTTGTTAACAAATATGCCAAGTCCAAAGTAGTAGTCCATCATAACATTCCTATCATCGCAAGTGAAACAATCTTCATTGTGACCATGGACGATACTCATAGCAATGTAGTTATCATTAGTGTAAGATAGCTTGAACACCTCTCACGCCTCCACCATTTTATTTTCAAAACTAGCTCTATTATCAAAATTGAGCCAAGCCTACCATAGATAATGTTTGGATTGATGGTCGGAATCCCCTGCGCAACTTTTTCTAAATTGTCGGAAACAACCACATGCTTTACCACCTTCAAGACCCATTCTAACCAACCAATACCTTCAAAGAGAGTAGAAAATACTATTTTATAGATCACCCCATCGTGTACATGCGAGCCAATAATATTATGTTTCAGAAGGTAGAGAATAACATGTTTGATGTCATCATCATGCACATTAAATAATCTGGAGTACTGTTCTTCCAAGGACTCTAAATGACAACATTCAATACCAAAAGTTCTATCCATTGAGAAGACCTAAAAAGAAGTAACAATAATGAAAATAATGAATAAGTATGCCAACATAATGATGCATACACATACATACTAATGTATGCATATATATGTATGCATGATTATGTAAACATACACATAATTATGTATATCTATACATATAAGAAAGAAAGCACAAATGATGAGACAACATAGACTGGTTGTAGACATGATGACATAAGATAAAAGGGGATGTCTATGCCCCCACTTTCCTATCATCAAAACAGAACACATGAACCGGCCCAAAAACTTAAACACTTTAAATTAGACATTTTTTATATTCGATATTGGGGGCTATTAAAGTAGTTGTCGAATTAACAACACTAACAAAAATCACCCTCAAATTTAACAACTTATTGTGTTGATTATTGTAAAATATCATACCACTTCTACGCTTGTTTATCAGTCTTACTGCTGTCTATGCTAAGTTTCAACTTGCAAATTAAATGAAAAAATAAATAACCAGAAAGAAGTTCTACACCTCATGTTTTTCGTTTTGTGAAATGATTATATCTGATTATAAACAGCTCAGGTAATTACAAACTTTAATCAAAGATAGAGAATAAAGTAGTCAATGTGCACCTAGAGAAAACTGTGTAGCAGTGATAGGAGATCACTTTTACAGTGACTACCGATATAAATTGATGTAGCCTATGTTGGTAGTCGCAAGGGAAAGTCAATCATAGAACAATTTGCACCAACGTGGGTAGTCACTCAGCTGAATATAAATTTGACTCTCAACCTCTTATAATTCCTCCAACCCAGATATTGTTAAATTCATCTTCCCGTTATCCACAATAAGGAAACCAAGATTACTAGGAAATAGGGATGAAAAGATAGTAAATTAGTGATATGAGTTGTCAAAGCTATGGATAGATGAAGAGTAATAATAGTGAATGGGTTTCAAACATATTAATAGAAAATCAATGCAATATCAATGAAAATAGAATGTAAAAACAATGAAATGATGTTCAAATTAGAAAATAATAATGGAAATATATCAATGTTAAAAGAGGTTAAGAAGTGACAAAATATGGAGATTTATAAGGGGTTGTGCCTTTCATTGTCAAAAGTGGTGACAAGGAATATCAATACAGTGATAATTAAGTTGCAAGATAGTATTATCCAGTGAATATGTACATATACATTACTATATGAAGTGCAAACCAGTGATTTGTATGGAGAAAAAATTAGATGTCAAGAAAGAGTTAAAAAAGAGATATCATGGTTCTTCAATGAAGATATATTCACTATTCCATTGGATGTATGACTACCCAATCAGATGTAGTTATTATTCTACAAGATAAGATGATTGTTTTATTGGATATAATAACCATGTTATGAGGAATCAATGAGTGATCCATATTATATTTTAGGATATATAGTATTCTTTGATTTCCATAAATATTCATTTACTATTCAAAGATAGTTACAGTGAGAAGAATGAAGATGATATTATCAATGAAGCACTATCATAAAAATAGTACGAAACTATGAATTGAAATTAGTGAAAGAATTTTCCAAGAATGAATGTATAATACAAAACTGATCAAGTGAGAATAATATTGAAGATCTAAAGAGAAAATGAACTAGAATCTTATTGACATAGAAGTGACAACTTCAACAAAGAAATTATGCAAATTAGACGATGAAGCAATGAAAAGTGAGTATATAAATCTTAGTTGTGCACACAATTGGAAGAGTTGCCTGAATTGAGATCTGATGAGGCAACTCTTCCAATTGTGTGCACAACTAAGATTTATATACTACATGCCCATGAGAGAAGTAATTAAATATGTCAAAGGTCGCTTGCAATGTTACAAATAAGACTGGCTCAGTGAATTCACAACATGATTTAGGTAATAATAACATCTATTTAATATGCTCATTTCTAACTAAAGAGATCTATTTTATGAATTATGTTTCTAAATGATTCCTAACTTGTTTGTAGGATCTCAAATAAAATTAGCAAGAGTCTAGGTGATATTAAAAAAAATTAATGCATTCACAATGAAAATTTTGAAGGATTGTGTGTCTAATTTGTTGTATGTTTTGGGTATACGACTTATGAATTGATGTATGACTCAAGATAGCAGTTGGAAAACAAATAAATATAATTTTTTATGAATTTCTCTCCTATGTATGAGTTTAATGAGTTTTAAATGGAAATAAATCAAATATTTATTTCTATTTCAGTGAATTGTAATGATGTATGTGAGTTTATTTCATGCTTTGATCTTATGGTGAACTAAGTGCTTGAACTAATTTATAGATTCATGAGGTTTATGCAAGGTTCTTTATAAGAAGTGTGGGTTAAGGTTGCAGTTAAGGAATATTGTAATGCAATATTTTCTCAGATATAAAAGCTATTTAGTGAAATTCTATCATACTAAAGTTTGTGTGCTTATGACTATGATACCTAGTGGAATTAGGCACTCATCAATGTTGTGGTGTCTTACTAAGTCATGTACTATTTCAAATAACCTAAATTTTCTATAAATATGATTAAATCATGATAAACCATTTTGTTTTACGTTGTGTTATAGTAATACCCATCTCATGCTCCATTTTAGTTGAGGATCACTGAAGATTTATCCAGTATGCAGCATTCTCCTAATTATGTTGAGTTTATGTGAGATTTCTAGTAGTTCTGCTACTATCTCTGAATTGGTGGTGGAGATCACTAAGTCTATCATTCTTTCACCTGGCAGTAGATCTAACCCGACCTCTCTAGTGGGGGATGTTACAGAAGATTGGAAAATACAAAGAAGAAATACAACAAGAAGAAAAAATGCTAATGTAGGAACATAGACTAAGTTTGGAAGACTGTCTGTTAGAACCCTTGAAATGAAGGCAATGGTCAAAGAAATAGCTAGTGGGCATAAATTAACTCTGGAGGCTTCTCAAAAGAATAAAAAATGAAGTTCTTGTCCTATAAATTGAGGGGCTTCAACAACCCAAAAAAATAGTATGCTCTCAGGCAGAGCATTGTTGACTTTAGGATTAAATAAATACATTACAAGAAGTTCTTAGACATTATAATCATTTAAGTAATTTTTTTCATTCTGGTTGGCGATTCGCCATTCTCTGCCCGACCCATTCCACTTGTTCATTGCTAGAAAGATGCCTCATCATAAGGAATTAACCCTAATCTATCATCACTAAACTGGTCTAGAAAGGCATGCATGCATAACCTTACGAAATGTGCCAAGAAGATATCAAAATCATTCAGTTTATTCAAAACTAAGGTTTAGATAGAAACTAGAATTCTAATAAACAAGAATGTGGACTAGAAGAGTCGATGGGTACCTAAGAATAACAAAGATTTATAAATCTTAGAGTTTTTGTTCTATGCCCTCTGGTAGTTACTCTACGTGCCCTCCTTCAACTCTTTGCAGCGTGTTATGCACACCCTTTGCTGGTTATTATGCATGCCCTCCTTCAGCTCTTCGCGGTGTAACATAACATAATGAAATGAAGTTAATTTTTTTTTGAAAAGTTATGCCCGTGTTGGTCAGAATTCTGACCAACACAGGCATAACTTAAAAAAAATCAATTTTTTCCTTCTATCAACCGACCAAGAAAAACCATTTTAATGCTTGTTCGGGAATGTTGGTCAATTTTTGGGGCTAAATGTACTAGTGCTCCTATTTTTGGATGTAGAGAGTTATTATTCCTCTTGGTCTTATATGCCAAAATTTATCTATATATACAACCCTCACCTCTGCCTTAGTACAAGATAATGCTAGCTCAGATTGTGAGTCTAGTTCAATGCTAGGAGAGTGTTGAGTTATGTTCATCCGTGAATTCTAGTCTTTCTTTCCTTTAGTCACATTGATCTTTGGTGGATTCACAAATAAATCTAACACACCATTCCCCCTTATTTCAATTACTTCCCATCCCCCTTATGGTTAATTAATTATATTGGCAAATGGTGTTTGACATCATAAATATATACTACAAATAAAGTATACAAGGACTTGATCCCATATGTAATTAAGGTGACAGTATGTAGTTTTAGTATTTATATGATGCAAAAACATGCCAACATAGATATAATATAGTCATAATATGATACATGGTTTATTTTTATTAATACAATATAGTTGTATCTGATGCATAACAATCTAACTTTTTATCAATTCAGTGTGAAGTAATTATCTACATACTTATTCATTAGTGTGAAGTCATATATAAGACACAGATACATGTATAACATCTACTGGTGGTGTTTAGAGGCACCTTTGTAATATGACTAAGACTCAAAGGTTGTAGATAGTTGTCTATCCTTTCTTCTTTTCTTATGATTTGATCCTCTATCCTGTGTTTGCTTATGACGATCTGATTGTCTTCTTACTCGATATTCTCTCTACCGGTGACGGTGAATGGAGAAGAAAATATATTTAATTTAAAATATTCATAAATGGGAAGTAACATTAGTTCCTGTATATCCAATCATATTACTATTTGGCTTAATGAATGGAAGGTGCAGGTCTTATCCAAGTTTCCTAGAGACCAGCGAATGGACTCCCTCAAAGTTTACAGGTCCAAGTCCGTATCATGAAGGCTTACAAAAGGTTGACCCCTACCCTCTATTTGGATAAGATCCATTGCTTGGATTTATACATGCCCCTCCTTGGTAACACTTTAGTCCCTTCCTGTGCAGGTTCTAAATAGTAGCAAATCTGAACATGGACAAATATGATTATGACTCCATTATTATTAATGAATATATATATTACAGATGTAAATATTAGATCATTCAGAGATATGTTAAAGAACATTTAGATCTATACATTATATATAGATGATTCAGATTTCGTCCTTATTAACATATAATATATACGATAGACTATATAAGGTTGTTTATCCTTATAATATATATAATCATAATCTCTTACATATACTTTATATATATAACATAACTTTATCTGATTTCATTGTTATTAATATATATTTCTCATACACACATATCTTGTATATTATGTATATGTATATTCACATATGAAATATAACATACATATATGTATAATTATGATTGCATATTATATATATATGATTTTTGTATTATTAATATATCTATTTTCTGATTTCACTTTTGTAACTGAAATTAATATTATGTATCTATATTAGACCATATATATTGATATATGATTTCCATTGATCTGTATCAATCTATATCATATACATATATGTATTCAAGATTCTCTTATTATATGATAATTCATATCCATCTATCTTAATGTTCCATGATTCCTTCATATTTATATATTCTTCTGTGTGATATGTTCTTCCCACAATTAGTGGGTTACTCTTCATCAAGTGTGGAAGATATATTCTCATATATATTAATCCCCCCTTTCTATTTGCAAATCTTATTCTTTTTATATCCTCTTCTTTCTACAAAGAGATACATCCCTTATGAAGGATGATGCCCTCCCAAATGGATGTAACTCTTCATTAACCTTAATTGTTGTCTTTGTTATTATCATTGTCCTTTCAAGGATTCTCAATCGCTTCCTTATGCATATTAATTACTACCATATACTTCTCAATTATCGTCCATAGTATTTGCTGCATTTTGATGGTCACTATTTTTTCATATAATTATCGACTGAGCATAATATTTGGAAAAATATTAATATTACGAATTGCTATTATTATGATTATTATATCTTTATTAACATAATATATCATATAAAATTCTATTATTAGTATTAAGTGTCTCTTCATTAATTTGTACTTATATTATTTATTTTTATTTTTTATATTTTCTTTTATTATTATATATTATTAAATCCCATTTTGGAAAGGAGATATCACAATTAGTGGGATTGATTTGTGTCAAGACCAATTGGGAAGTTATCTAGGAGATTGGAAATTTCCTTGGCTTCTTGCTGACCACTCTGCAATTGTAACAACACATTATGGATGCAAATTGAATGAAAACCAACAGTTTCCTGTGAAATTCTGAACTGGAATGAACGTCTGTAGAGGGATCTAATCCATCAAAGTATTATGATCTCAAGCCTATGTGATTTTTTAATTTTGATACAATTGATTTGATCTCATTCCTGTTTGTGTAGTTGAAGTTATAATCAATTTGGTAAACACTTTATGTGGTACATTTGGTAATCGATTTGGGGAGTAATTGCTTACTTTATGTGGTACATTTGACTTAGTCATTTGCAATGATTTGGATAGATGAAATAAGTCTATAAATTTTACCTGCAATAGTTACAATGAGGTAACTATTGTTGATTATGCTTTTCGCTTGAAAAACTTGATTGGAAGGAGAAAATAAAATATGATTGGTGAATATAATAAATTGCTTGGTTTGACAAGGAATGCAAAATCCACATGTCCACTTATCTTCTTGGTGGTTATCCTCATGTATTTCCCTTTGATTATCAATAAAATACACTGTTATATGTACACAAGCTGTGTCTCCTAAATACCTATATTTGTATATCTATGTATATAGTTGGATATATATATTTTTAGAATATATGCACACCTATATATAGATATATGTATTGATATGTATGGGATATCTCTCTTTGATTTCTGATAAAATAATAAGATAATTAGTAACTCTTACCAAAAATATGTAATAAAGGAAAAAATAAATCAAGGACTATTCAAGATAAAGTTTAATTCATCAAGATAGATCTCGCCATTAGTAAACAATGGAATATAACTCCCAAAATACCCCCAAAATAGTAGAGCAATGATTTACTAGTAATTATAAGTAATTACAGACTATAATTACACACTATCATATTGAATAGTTCTTTCCTATAATTAGGCCCTTAGATATTACTCCAATTTCACAGTAATAATGACTCTAAGGTGTCAGCTATAAGGTATGGACAATAGTAACTAACAATAATGTGAATACATGATGTATTCGGTGGAGATTGATCCTGATAATCTCTTATCTTGAAGTCTTTGACTTTTTAGTACAAATATTTATTTGCGGGGTCATGTTTCATTTCCTATAGTTTTAAATTTGTTTCCATACACTGTTGCCGCACAAGGAACGACGAGGGTGTCTTTCTTGCATGAAAGACAAATGCAAACAATGTAGAGCCAGTTTATGCTTTCGCATATTGAGCATTTTAAACTACAGTTGATAGAAATTTATCATCTTGGAGTCCCTTATTTTCTAAGGAATCTATCCTTCATTCAAATTCCATGTCTGACAACTGCATTGAAAATAGTTTAAGTAACATTGTTGACCAGTTACTCCAACCTCAAGCAAACAAATCTCTGAATGATGATAAAAGAAAAAACCGCTTCATTGTTCCATTGTCCAGGTTAGTCTTTGAAATTACCTTTCTATGAGTTTGATAATTTTCATTCTAGGAAATTTATAAATTATTAGAATGTTGTTACTTTATTTGAGTGAATACCAAAAATTGAGAAGATACATTATAGTGCCTACTCTAACAATAATAAAAAATAATGTTGCATATTGAGATTTCTGTTACTAATTCACGAGTAACTTAAAGTTGTGTAACTTTCTGTGACTTCACTTCTTCAACATCTCTGGTGATGGATTTTGTCGAGTAATTCTAAATTTTTAAACATGCTTGAAGGTGTATTAGTTATATGTGCTATTTCTTTTACGAGTCTTGTTGTGCTTTCTATCTACTACATTGTGTGTGCTCGTTCCTTCCAGAATATAAGAAATGTTCTTATGTTGAGATTAAAAACCCTTATATATTACCTATGTATAATCTAGGGTAGATTAATACAAAAGACCAATATGCATCTTCGATTCTTGCTTTCGGTGCATATCCAATGGGTGACCTACCACCCAATGCTGTATTAAGCTCCAACAACACATGATGCAAGTTTTAGCAACACAAAAGCACAAGCCATGGATTGGATCATTCCAATCTCTAAAACATCTGTGAGAAGACCAACCCATCCACTTGGACTCATGCTGAACCCACACAATCCACTATTCAAATTGAGAGGGCCCTCTTGAAGGATCTCCAAAATGACTTGTCCTCCAATGCCTCCTTTGTGGGAAGGGCTCAGTCTCTTGTCTTGGAAGTTTATCAATTATGTGTTGCCAAAAGAAGTATCTTTAGAAGGATGGAGAAAAAATATATTTATGATTGCAATTTCGGCAATGTATTTATGATTAGATTGCAGAGTAGGTGGTTCAAAGTTCTAGGAATAGGGGTGACTTCTATTACACTGGCAAGCTTACTTGTCACTATGGTTCGTAGTGTATTTGAAAAAATTGAGCAGGCCAATATTTTGGTTTAGAGTGGCCTGTTCAATGTTATGAAGGTCAATCATAATAAGATTTACATAAGTCACATGATACATATGCCAAAGATTTCATAATAGAGAATAAAATATTGAAGCTACATACAACTAAATACAACATGACATGGTAGTAATGAATAACCCACCCTTGAAGAGAGAGATATGGTGATTTTTCAATGTAGAAAGTGGAAGTTGTTATTGGTCAATTGAGATCAATTGGGTCCACTACAACCTCATTAGATTGAGCTTGTGTTAAGGATATGATAAGGAAAACACACATGTCTGTGGTAGGATAGAGAATCTATGATCCCTTGGAAATGATTTTCAGGTAGTAATGGTAGGATATGATATTTATGTTCTGAAGCCTCTTTATCCAAAGGGTATCAATGACATTTATCTCTTCACTGGAATCGAGGGTGTAGAAGATGCTTTGCATCATTTGGGTATACCACTCAATATCTATACCCAATGGATGCAAAAAAACCTCCTACACCCCTTATTCGATTGGAGATAAAGGACATTGATCCCCTTTTGATAAAGAGTCTTCAAGAAAGATAGATGGTATCCTACCATTTCTTCCTGAAAAGCATTCCTAAGGGAGAAATAGAAACCAATGATTAGTAGTCGACAACGGTAAGAAAGAGAAACAATTATACTAAACTAGAGTTAAAAATATAGTAAAAGACTTCTATTACAATGTAGGACAGTAATCTCAAAGAAGATATAATGGAGCCACCATTTTTCAAATAAGTGATATCTGAAACCATTCATTGTGTCAAAAAAAGAGGCAAAATCACATTAGCATAATACATAAGGATATAAAGTTCATTAGCTAGATAAGTTTTTGTAATGATGATGAACATATAGATATCTAGACCCTGAGTATGTATCAACAAAAACATTTACAAGGAAGAGTATTCTAGACATTATGTTAAACAATTAAGTTTCATGTCTATGTTTGATCTAAAGATGACCTAGTTTGTTAACAAAAATGCCAACTCCAAAGAAGTAGTTCATCATAACATTCCTATCACCACAAGTGAAACAATCTTCATTGTGAGCATGGACGATACTCATAGCAGCATAGTTATCATTAGCGCAAGATAGCTTAAACACCTCCCACGCCTCCACCATTTTATTTTCAA
This sequence comes from Thuja plicata, assembly GCA_018584345.1. Taxonomy (NCBI): domain Eukaryota; kingdom Viridiplantae; phylum Streptophyta; class Pinopsida; order Cupressales; family Cupressaceae; genus Thuja; species Thuja plicata. The sequence goes on from MU224699.1 coordinate 364,275, forward strand.
AACTAGCTCTATTATCAAAATTGAGCCAAGCCTACCAGAGATAATGTTTGGATTGATGGTCAGAATCCCCTGCGCAACTTTTTCTGAATTATCAGAAACAACCACATGCTTTACCACCTCCAAGACCCATTCTAACGAACTGATAACTTCAAAGAGAGTAGAAAATACTAGTTTATAGATCACCCCATCGTGTACATGCGAGCCAACAATATTATGTTTTAGAAGGTAGAGAATAGCATGTTTGATGTCATCGTCATGCACATTAAATAATCTGGAGCACTGTTCTTCCAAGGACTCTAAATGAAAACATTCAATACCAAATGTTCTATCCATTGAGAAGACCTAAAACAAAGTAACAATAATGAAAATAATGAATAAGTATGCCAACATAATGATGTATACACATACATACTAATGTGTGTATATATATATATATATATATATGCATGATTATGTAAAGTACACATAATTATGTATATCTACACATATAAGAAAGAAAGCATAAATGATGAGACAACATAGGTTGGTTGCAAAAATGATGACATAAGATAAAAGGGGATATCTGTGCCCCCACTTTCCTATCGTCAAAAAAGAAGACGTGAACCGGCCCAACAACTTAAACACTTTAAAATAGACATTTTTTATATTTGATATTGGGGGCTATTAAAGTAGTTTTTGAATTAACAACACTAGCAACAATCACCCTCAAATTTAACAACTTTTTTTGCTGATTACTGTAAAATATCATACCACTTCTATGCTTTTTATCAGTCTTACTACTGTCTATGCTAAGTTTCAAATTGTAAATTAAATGAACAAATAAATAACCAGAAATAAGTTCTATGCCTCATGTTTTTCATTTTGTCACATGATTATATCTGATTATAAATAGTTTAGGTAATTACAAACTTTAATCAAAGATGGAGAATAAAGTAGTCAATGTGCACCTAGAGCAAATTGTGCAGCAATAATAGGAGATCACTTTTACAATGACTGTCGATATAAATTGATGTAGCCTGTGTTGGTAGTCGCAAGGCAAAGTCAATCACAGAAGAATTTGCACCAACGTGGGTAGTCACTCAGCAGAATATAACTTTGAGTCCCAACCTATTATAATTCCTCCAACCCAGATATTGTTAAATTCACCTTCCCGTTATCCACAATAAGGAAACCAAGATTACTAGGAAATAGGGATGAAAAGATAGTATTAGTGATATGAGTTGTCAAAGCTATGGATAGATGAAGAGTAATAATAGTGAATGGGTTTCAAACATATTAATAGAAAATCAATGCAATATCAATGAAAATAGAATGTAAAAATAATGAAATGATGTTTAACATAGAAAATAATAATGGAAATATATCAATGTTAAAAGTGGTTAAGAAGTGAAAAAACCTGGATATTTATAAGGGGTTGTGTCTTTCATTGTCAAAAGCGGTGACAAGGAATATCAATATAGTGATAGTTAAGTTGAAAGATAGTCTTATCTAGTGAATATGTACATATACATTACTATATGAAGTGCAAACCAGTGATTTGTATGGAGAAAAAATTAGATGTCAAGAAAGAGTTAAAAAAGAGATATCATGGTTCTTCAATGAATATATATTCACTATTCCATTGGATGTATGACTACCCAATCAGATGTAGTTA
>MU224699.1:372807-509290 GCA_018584345.1 Thuja plicata
GTGAATGAGTGGCCTCAAAAATTTATCCTTTAATCACTAACCACCAATAAAATATATCTTATATTATTTAGTCCCTACAAGATGCATGCCATGAAATACTTATAATATTTGACTGTCTATCGGTTTACCTTGTATGTCCTTATTCTCCTTGATAACCGATAACCAATAAAAATTATTTATCGATACTCAGTAAATATACAGAGTATACCAATCAATCCAAAAATGCATATGTGAAATGTAAACCAATGAAGTAATAAACCATACACACATAACACATGGATTATAACGTGGAAACCTTGTTAAGGGAAAAAAAACCACTGGGACTGGTACCCTAAATTTTCACTCTTCTAAAGTGAGCCCTATTAGGAGCCAACCCTGTTAAAGGTTACAAACACACTATTAAGTGCAACCTTGTAAGAGGATTTTATACATATAGGTTGTCACTTAGTATCTGGCATCTATCTTGATACCATCCTTGAATCAGCCTTCTTCTTAGACTGTCAATAGGCTTTAGGAAAATCTTGCTATCATCCTTGAATCAACCTTCTTCTTAGGCTGTCAATAGGCTTTATGTAAATTCAATGCTACTTTCATGAATCAACCTTTTTTGGCAATATGTTAGGATATACCTCAATTATAGAAGACGGTTAAGTCCTTCTCTGTTAACAGACTTAATGCTTCAATGGTTAAACTGAAACATAATAACCTATTTCTAATGCAACTTGAATTGTAGATTTTCAGATCTATTTAAGTACAATACCTCTCTGATCAATGTATCAATTCAATTCCTTTTTCTCCACACTTTCTGCTATGTGATGCTATGCTTCACTATTCGTCGGTGTCTGCAGAATTCTTTAGCTCTCCCTCAGCTTGATTGATCAGGACTGTATGAAGTTTATCCTTCACAGTTTCTCTTCAACATCCTCTTTCTATTCACTCCCCTTCCGTGTATCTGATGGCCTTAGGAAATTAATTATGCTTGTCTCTTATATAGACATGATATTCCTTCATTCTTGATTCTTGATTCTTGATTCTTGGCTCTTGGCGTGAAAAATAATCCAGCCAATCTGATTTACGGCTTTAACTCCTAATTTATCTCGCAGTTATCTTTTTTCCAACTGAACAAATCTTCTTTAAATCAATTACTTAACTCTGGGCAAATAAAACAAATACAAATACAATTCGTCGTCGGTGACAACTGCCAGTTCTGTCGGTCTAACTCTAGTTAGCTTTTGGATCTCCATTTTTCGTGCATCATTGGATTTTGCTTTATCAGGAAACACTGTCTTCTTCTCGTCGGGCATCACTATGACTGTTTCTTTGCCTTTAACGATGGTGTGTACTCTATCGGTGTTGTCTGTTACTTAGTGAATACTTGACTTTTATGTATTGTTGAAAGCATAATCTTTGTTCCATTGATTCTCTGAAGTCTTTGACATTATGTTTATGGCCATACAGATGATATTAAGTTGACATCAATGAAAATATAAGCCATTAACTGATTTAATGTCTTGCATCATCTTCAACTTAACATTATCAAACATTCAATCAGTTACATGTCATCAGTATTTTAGGATATATAGTATTCTTTGATTTCCATAAAGATTCATTTACTATTCAAAGACAGTCATAGTGAGAAGAATGAAGATGATACTATCAATGAAGCACTATCATAAAAATATTACGGAACTATGAATTGAAATAAGTGAAAGAATTTTCCAAGAATGACTGTCTAATACAAAATTGATCAAGTGAGAATAATATTGAAGATCTAAAGAGAAAATGAAATAGAATCTTATTGACATAGTAGTGACAACTTCAACAAAGAAATAATGAAAAATAGACAATGAAGCAATGAAAAGTGAGTATATAAATCTTAGTTGTGCACACAATTGGAAGAGTTGCCTGAATTGAGATCTGATGAGGCAACTCTTCCAATTGTGTGCACAACTAAGATTTATATACTACATGCCCATGAGAGCAGTAATTAAATATGTCAAAGGTCGCTTGCAATGTTACAAATAAGACTGGCTCAGTGAATTCACCACATGATTTAGGTAATAATAACATCTATTTAATATGCTCATTTCTAACTAAAGAGATCTATTTTATGAATTATGTTTCTAAATGATTCCAAACTTGTTTGCATGATCTCAATAAAATTAGCAAGAGTCTAGGTGATATTAAAAAAAATTAATGCATTTACAATGAAAATTTTGAAGGATTGTGTGTCTAATTTGTTGTAAGTTTTGGGTCTACGAGTTATGAATTGATGTATGACTCAAGTTAGCAGTTGGAGAATAAATAAATATAATTTTTTATGAATTTCTCTCCTATGTATGAGTTTAATGAGTTTTGAATGGAAATAAATCAAAGATTTATTTCTATTTCAATGAAATGTTATGATGTATGTGAATTTATTTCATGCTTTGATCTTATGGTGAACTAAGTGCTTGAACTAATTTATAGATTCATGAGGTTTATGCAAGGATATTTATAAGAAGTGTGGTTAAGGTTGCAGTTAAGGAATATTGTAATGCAATATTTTCTCAGATCTAAAAGCTATTTAGTGAAATTCTATCATACTGACGTTTGTGTGCTTATGACTATGATACCTAGTGGAATTAGGCACTAATCAATATTGTGGTGTCTTACTAAGTCATGTACTATTTCAAATAACCTAAATTTTCTATAAATATGATTAAATCATGATAAACCATTTTGTTTTATGTTGTGTTATAGTAATACCCTTCTCATGATCTAGTTTAGTTGAGGATCACTGAAGATTTTTCCAGTCTGCAACATTCTCCTAATTCTGTTGAGTTTATGTGAGATTTCTACTAGTTCTTCTAGTATCTCTGAATTGGTGGTGGAGATCACTAAGTCTATCATTCTTTCACCTGGCAGTAGATCTAACCCGACCTCTCTAGTGGGGGATTTTACTGAAGATTGGAAAATAAAAAGAAGAAAGACAACAAGAAGAAAAAATGCTAATGTAGGAACATATACTAAGCTTGGAAGACCGTCTGAAAGAACCCTTGAAATGAAGGCAATGGACAGAGAAATTTCTAGTGGGCGGTGATTAAATCTGGAGCCTTCTCAAAAAAATAAAAAATGAAGTTCTTGCCCTATAAATTGAGGGGCTTGAACAACCCAAAAAAGCAGTATGCTCTCAGACATAGCATTGTTGACCTTAGGATTAACTAAATACATTACGAGAACTTCTTAGACATTAGAATCATTTAAGTAATTTTTTTCATTCTGGTTGGCGATTCGCCATTCTCTGCCTGACCCATTCCAGTTGTTCATCACTGAAAAGATGCCTCATCATGAGGAATTAACCCTAATATATCATCACTAAACTGGTCTAGAAAGGCATGCATGCACAACCTTACAAAATGTGCCAAGAAGATATCAAAATCATTCAGTTTATTCAAAACTAAGGTTTACATAGAAACTAGAATTCTAATAAACAAGAATGTGGACTAGAAGAGTCGATGGGTACCTAAGAATAAGAGAGATTTATAAATCTTGGAGTTGCTATTCTATGCCCTCTGCTAGTTACTTTGTGTGCCCTCCTTCAACTCTTTGCGGTGTGTTATGCGCGCCCTTCGTTGGTTACTCTGCATTCCCTCCTTTGGCTCTTCGCGGTGTAACATAACATAATGAAATAAATTTAAACCTTTTTTTTTAAAATTTATGCCTGTGTTGGTCAGAATTCTGACCAACACGGGCATAACTTAAAAAAAATCAATTTTTTCCATCAACAGACCAAGAAAAACCATTTTAATGCTTGGTCGGGAATGTTGGTCAAATTTTGGGGCTAAATGTACTAGTACTCCTATTTTGGGATGTAGAGAGTTATTATTCCTCTTGGTCTTATATGCCAAAATTTATCTATATATACAACCCTCACCTCTGCCTTAGTACAAGAGAACGCTAGCTTAGATTGTGAGTCTAGTTCAATGCTAGGAGAGTGCTGAGTTATGTTCATCCTTGAATTCTAGTCTTTCTTTCCTTCAGTCACATTGATCTTGGGTGGCTTCTCGAATAAATCTAACACACCATTCCCCCTTATTTCGATTACTTCCCAGCCCCCTTATGGTTAATTAATTATATTGGAAAATGGTGTTTGACATCATAAATATATACTGCAAATAAAGTTTACAAGGACTTGATCCCATATGTAATTAAGGTGACAATATGTAGTTTCTGTATTTATATGATGCATAAACACGCCAACATAGATATAATATAGTCATAATATGATACATGGTTTATTTGTATTAATACAATATAGTTATATCTGATGCATAAAAATCTAACTTTTAATCAATTCAGTGTGAAGTAATTATCTACATACTTATTCATTAGTGTGCAGTCATATATAAGACACAGATATATGTATAACATCTACTGGTGGTGTTTAGAGGCACCTTTGTAATATGACTAAGACTCAGAGGTTGTAGATAGTTGTCTATCCTTTCTTCTTTTCTTATTATTTGATCCTCTATTCTATGTTTGCTTATGACGATCTGATTTTCTTCTTACTCAATATTCTCTCTACCGGTGGTGGTGAATGGAGAAGGGAATATATTTATACATCTTGCCTTTGACATGTCCCCAATGGACATGTATGTTTTGTCTGCTATCTCTTCACAAGAAATCACATCTTATCATAACTGACGGACATTTGTCTAAGTTAAACATAACAAACCTGATAACAAATTGGAGATTATCTTTCAAGGACCAATCGTTAAAATAGTATATTGATCATTTAAATAGAATATAATTGTTTAACCAATATTAATTAATTCAATAAATATATTAAGTAGTATATTTGTAAATATTGATCAACATTATCATCAACATAGACATCATATTGATTAATATTAATATCATATAAAGGACATTAATTTGGTAAATATATCAAATATTGGAATACATAAGAAATGCTAAAATTTGTGAAGTCTAAATTCCAAATATGAAAATGAGATTAATCCCTACCCTTTATGAGGGGGATATGATAGTCTGGCCTTCTGGAGACTGCTTCTCCTCAAGCAATTTGAATTTTGGATGATCAAATATTTTGATTCCTTCCCAAGTTTCATCCTCTATTGGTAGGCCTTTATATTTGACTAGGTATTCTTCAATAGTCTTGTTTCTTAACCTTTTCTCTTGTATGTCAAGGATAGTCTCTAGTTCTAGGATCAATTTTCCTTCATTTTACAATGGTGCTAATTCTAGGCATGGAATGACATGTTACCTTAACACCTTTTTGAGGTGTGATGCATGAAACATATTATGAATCATGTTATTGATGGGAAGCTCCAATACATAAGCCACTTCCCTTATTTTCCTCAATATTTTTTATGGACCATAAAATGGAGGCTTGAGTTTTTTAGCTCCACTAACTTTGATGAATGATTTTTTATATGGTTGCAATCTCAAAAAGACTATGTCCCTAACCTCAAATGTGTGTTCAGCTCTTTTTCAACCGACATATATTTTCTGTTGATTCTACACTTTATGTAGATTTCCCTTAAGCGAATTCATGATGTCTACATTCTAGTATATGAAATCTCTTGGTCCCAATACATGACTCTCTGATTGGGTCAATCTACAAAGGATGTTGCCTCATATCCATATAGGGCCTGAAAGGGGCTCATTTCTATTGACATATGGTGAGTGGTATTGTAACAATAATCTCCCAAGTGTAGCCATTTAACCCATCCTCCTTTTTGTCCTTTAATAAAAATTTGGTGCTACTAGGGGACAAAGCTATGCCTGTGCTGCCAAATCTGCTACTATTGTTCCTCCAAAGGGGAAAGCTATACTTATTGCCTATTCTAAGACATCCTTTGTGGTGGTGTGAGGCTCAGATGTGGTAGATAATGTGGATTTATAACAACATCATGGGTTGGTCTATAGGTTCACTTGTCTCTGGTCCTCTCTTTTGGATTTGCATGGTTGGGTTACTAGCTCTAAGAGAACCTTGTTATTTGGTAAAATTGAGCTTTTCCCTAGTGCAAAAGGGTTTTTTATTGCGTCATTTTCATCTTTTGAAGATCGTGATTTGGTGTTGAGAAAGATGTGGGTTTGGGGGAACCACTCTCTTTCTGCCAAATCTTGGACAATCTCTTTCAACCCTCTTATTGAGACACTTAATGTGTGCTAAGTGTGGGTTCTCCTTCCTAACCTTAAACTACATTTTTGGGAGATGCCTTATTTTGAGGATATAGGAAACTCTTTTGGTCATTTCGTGAATGTAGATGAAGCTACGACTACATTGGGGCACTCTACTTTTGCCCACATTTTAGTAGATATGGATATCTCCACACTTCTTTCGGGGGATGTGGTGCTCATGGTTGGGGAGAGGCTATGGGATCAAGCGCTAGATTATGAGAACCTTCCCTTCTAATGTTGGTGGTGCTTCTCTATTGGACATATGGCTTCAGAGTGTTCTCTTGTGCATCGAAAAGGTGTTGCTACTTGGTGGAAGAATGTGGATGATGATCATTTGACCATTCATGATTCATATTCTCTCTATGATTCTTCCTTTGAGGATTCCTCATAGGGTGATGATGAAGATGCAACTCCTGTTGAAAATTTGGGTGATACCCCTGCTACAGAATTGGGTCATGCTTCTGTTGTCATTCTAGGTCATGCCTCTGCTGCAAATATGAGTGTTTCCCTTGCTACTTCTGGTGAAACCTCCTCTAGAAATATGGACCATTCCTCACCTTTTTCTTCTTCTCCCGCTCCTTCTCAAATCCAAGATTGTGCTCCTATTGTACAACTTTCTCAACACTCTAGCCACTGTGCTGATAGCTTCCCTAGTGGAGTTTCTTTTGTTAGGGATCCTAAGGATAACATTGCCTGGATAGTTGTCAGACAACATAGGAAGAATAATTCTTCTAGATCTCTCTCTTCTTTATTTGTGAAGTGAGAGCGACCTTCCCTCTAGAGGTCTTTTAGCCTTAGTACTTTGTGTTTCTATCTTTGTCAGCATATGTTGTGCTGTCAATGTGTCATTGTTGGCTTATTTACTCTATTCTTCTATGCCTCCGGACAATGGTTGTGTAAGGGTAAACCCCCTTGTTAGGATTATTTAATTATAAAAAAACATAGTTTCTTAAATACCCCTTCAAACACTTGTTGGAAATTTTGGTTCATCCATCTGTCTGCAGGTGATAACTAGTATTGGGGGTTAATTTTTTCCCGCTTACCCGAATAATTCTTGCCAAAATATATTGAGGAAGCATCTGTCTCAATGATTGACAATGTTTTGGGGGAGGCCATGGAGTCTCAAAGCCTCCTTAAAGAATATATCCACTTGAGGGGCTCTAAAATATCTTGATACAACCATTAAGTTTGCATAATTGGTTAGGAAATCTACCACAACATACATGCAATCTTTACCTTGTACCTTGGGCAATCCTATAATGAAATACATAGAGATTCTTTCCCATTTCTGGTAAGGTATTGTTAGGAATAATAGTCCACCAACACAAATGAGAGGGGGGAGGGGTGAATAAGTTGCGAGACAAATAAAGTAAAATTTAAAATTTATAAACCAATTACTCAATGCAAGTTTTTAAACATCAAATGTATCACCATAACATAAGAAATTATTGTCGAGGAAACCCTGTTAAGGGAAAAAACCCGGTGGGAATTAACACCCACAAATAATGCATTGAAAGTATTGTATCCTTGTTAGGAGATGATTATTACATACTGTACAGAGTTCCTGTTAAAGGATAGATCCTATTAGGAGTCAAGATAAACATGAGGCTCACTTCACAAGCACATTACCCAAATGTGAAGGTTAAATCCACCTTCTAGACTCACTGTCCAAAATACAGATATAGGAGTAACAATAACTAGTGAAATGGATAATAACAACTTGCTTTGCTTAAATAATTCCAATGAAGTTCATCAAAATAAATACCTCTTCTCTACATCCTGTAGAATTCACAAATACAAGCTCACAACTTTTACATTCTACATCCACACAACCTCACCAAAAAATAACTCTCCTTTATACAAGTTTACAATAAAAAATTAGGTCGGTCTGTTAAGACTTCCCCAATGTATAAAAAATTATATAGACCCTTTCTAAGATATGAACGGTACCTTACACAAGTAAACATCAATTGCAATTCATCAAGTATGATCCAAGATCCGTAATCCATGCTCACCACCTTCTAAACATGTTACACCATTGTAGTTGACCATAAATAGATCTTCACAAGATCACAAATTTTAGCTGACGTCGCCAAGAATAAATCAACCCAAAAATCACAAGTAACATTCTCCAACATGTATTCTACCATGCCTTAAGCTCGCAAATCATAAATCATGCTCACATCCAAGTTATCCCCAAAACTCAGAGACCAACTCTGTCACAATTCTCCGTCAGTGTTCTCTAACCAGTCTTCACCAAAACAACTATAACTTATGCCAATATTAAGATCAAGCCAAGTGACCTTATATATAAGATCACTTCTAATTCTTGTATACATATCCATGCTCACATGCTTTGAAATCCCATACAATGAATGTACACTTTGGTTAGTCTTCCTTATACCAGTGATAACCAGTCTGTCTGAGACTTCATTTGAAACATTTGTTGGCATCAATGACAAAACATGAATGTCAACACATTTCACAGAACCAATTCCAACAATCTCCCCCTTTGGTATTGACGACAACATATGAGAAAATCCATCAACCCAAACAATATCCTTCTCAATACAATCTTCTCAATATCCTCTTCACAACTCCTCATAAAATAGTAGGGATTTTCTACTTGTATCTCTCCCCCTTTGACATCAATTGCAAAGGGTGCCATATATATCTTCTTTGACCATCTCACCTCTGTAAGGTGTAGATTTTTCAAATCTTCATGCCTTCAACAACCAGGTGCTTGATCACCCAAATATGTTTTGATATGTTCCAACAATCACTCCCCCTAAATAGTGGATCCAAGTATCAAGTCCAGGGAATGATATAGCCCTGATAGCTATTGGAATAATGATTTTCTATATCATTTAGTTCTCACAAGGAGGGGTTCCTACCCCAAGCATACCTCTGAGATACTCAAAGGCATCTTTTGACAAAGTTTTTGTGAATATATCTGCTATTTTCTCCTTTGTACTGATGTACTCCAATCTGACTTCCTTTTCTACAACCTTGTCTCTCCAAAAGTGATATTTGACTGAAATGTTTTTGGTCTTTGAATTCATAACAAGATTCACTATGCTTGTATTATAACAATGTATAACCACTGGTTCTTCAAAAGTAATCCCAATATCCTTTGACATCTGCTTCATGCACACAATGTGTGTACAATTTATAATAGCAACTACATACTCTGATTTAATAGTAGACTGAGCTATACATTCCCACTTATTACTTAACCATGAAACCAACCTTTTTCCAAGGAAAAATGCTCCACCACAATCAACATTAGTATAAGCATGCAAAGTAAAATTATCAGACTTTTCATACCATAAGCCATATTCCAGTGTTCCTTTTAGATATCTGAATATCTTTTTAATTGCAGAAAGATGAGTCTCTTTAGGATCTGGTTGAAACCTCACAAAAATTCCAATTGCATTAGCAATGTATGTTCTAGTGTGAGTTAGATATTGTAAGCCTCCAATTATGGATCTGTACTTTGTCTGAAAAACACTCTGAGATTCATCAGTAGTAATAAGCTTGCAACCAATAACCATATGTGTTCCAATATGTTTACAATATTCCATTCCAAAAATTTTCACCAATTCCTTAAGATACTTAGTTTGAGAGATGAAAATACCATGCTTATCTTGAGTAATTTTCAAACCAAGAAAAAACTTCATTTCATCAATCATAGACATTTCAAATTCATTTTTCATTTCCTTAGAAATATTTTTTCTCATTTCATCATTTCCTCCAAAAATAATATCATATACAAAGACTTCAACAATAAAGATTCCATCTTCACTAGTTCTCAAATACAAATTACTATTTGCACTACCTTTTCTGAAACCAATATGTAATAAGTACCTGTGTAACCAAACATACCATGCTCTAGGTGCTTGTTTTAGTCCATACAATGCCTTTTTCAACTTGCAAACCATGTCTTCATTATCTGTCAAAGGAAAGATGTCAGGATTCTCAATGTACACTTCTTCCTCTAGATCTCCATTTAGGAATGCAAATTTCACATCCATTTGGTATACCTTAAATTTCTTGTGTACTACATAAGAAAGGAACAATCTTACTACTTCTAATCTCGCAACTGGAGAAAATGTTTCTTCAAAATCTATGCCTTATTTTTGTTAGTAACCTTTACAAACTACTCTAGCCTTATTATTTACAACCATACCTTCTTCATTCATTTTGTTTCTAAAAACCCATTTAGTCCCTATAACATTCTTGTCTTTAGTTCTAGGAACCAATTCCCAAGTATTTTTTTCTCTCTATCTGATCCAATTCTTCCTGCATTGCTTTAGTCCATGATTCATCTCTACATGGTTCATCAGTAGTTTTTGGTTCTACTTGTGAAATCAAACAAATATCAATTATTATTCTTGATCTTATCATCATTCCTTTATTTGCATCACCAATAATTTGTTTTTCAGGATGATTTTTCTTAATATACCTTGGTGTCTTTGGAGTTTCAGTATAATCATTCAAGCATACCTCAATTTCATTGTCAACCTCAACAGTTTCCTCTTAACTTTCAGTAATCTCCGTGTTCTCTTTAATTTGATTATAGTCATACATTCTTTCCTTAATCTAAAACCTCTCATCAATTCTCATATTAGCACTTTCAACTATCTTCCTCAATCTCAGATTGAAACACTTATAAGCCTTACTCTTAGTAGAATAACCAAGGAAAATTTGTTCATCACTTCTAGCATCAAATTTTCCTATCTCATCATCCTTTTTGATATAAAATTTTCTATCAAATATTATGAAGTATTTTAAAATAGGAGCATGATTAAACCAAAGTTCATAAGGTGTCTTGCTATTACCTTCTCTGATCTGAATCCTTTTTAAAGTGTAGACTGCACTACCAACAACTTCTCTCCAATGCACATGCGACACATTCCCTTCAAGCAACATAGTCCTGGAAACATCTAGTATAGTTTTGTTTCCTCACTCTGTAATCACATTCTGTTGTGAAGTCCTAGGAGATGATGTTTGTCTATTATTCCATGGTCTTCATAGTAGGTATTTAACATATGTGATGTAAACTCTCAACCTCTATCAGAACTCAAACATTTTATCTTTGCACCTGATTCATTCTCAACTTTTTCTTTGAAAATATTAAACTTATCAAAAGCTTTAGAATTTTCTTTAAGAAATTCAACCCACATAATCCTAGAGTATTCATCAACAAAGAGTATAAAATACCTTTCTCTATAGTATTATCTTGTTCTTGTAGGACGACATAGATCTATATGCACCAGATCCAACTTCTCATTTGCTGAGTAAGATTTTCTCTAAAAACTACTTCTAGTTTGTTTCCCCATCACACACTCTCTACACATGGTGTTAGAGGGCTTCACAATTTTTGGTAAACTCTAACTGCATTTGTCATACTTTATTTCACAATGTTATCAAAATTTATATGACAAAACCTTCTATTCCATAACCAACTATCATCAACCTTCACAACAAAACAAGTAGCCTTTGTAGCATTCAATTCAAAGACAATACTTCTTGACTTTGTACCTGTTGTGATCAATTCTTTCGAATGAATTCTGATAAAACATTTCCCATCATTGAACTTCAAATGATAGCCCTTGTCTACAAGCTATCCAACACTCAATAGGTTATGCTTAATCCCATCAATGAGAAATACATTATTAGTATTAGTTTTACCATCAAGAGAAATTGAACCTACTCCAACGATAAATTTTGGAATGTTACCACCAAATATGACTACACCACCATCATATTTATTTAGCCGAAAAAACTTAATTTTATCACTAGTCATATGATGTGAACAACCACTGTTAATGAACCATTCAGATTTCTTTTCAACATGAGAAACTAGGGCTCTTTCTTCATGAATAGGCTCATCATCTTCATTAGAAATAAATCCAATTTCATCATAATCCACACCATCATCATCAGACACACCTTCACTTGCATAATAAGTTTCCTTATCTTTAGAATAATTTGGTCTATGAAACTTTGGTTTATGTTTAGGAACCCTTGTAGGACATCTAGATGCAAAATTACCAATCTTATTACATGAAAAAAACTTTAGGGGTAACGTCCCTTCAAATTTACCCTTACCTCTCTTTTCTCTTCTTGCAATCAAAGCCACAAGTTCATCTAGTTTCCTTTCCTCTTCTACTATCTTGGCCCAATCACAAACATATTCACCAAGTTCTTCATACCTACTACCTCTACTAGTGCTCGCACGACTTGATAAAGCCTTTTTGTCATTGTGCACAATCACCTTGAATGCAGATTTCGCCTTAGGTAAAGTATCTCCTAGCTCTGCAACCTCAAAGGTGGTCAACTTAGCAATCAATATCTCTCTATTGAAGTTCATTGTCAAGGGCATGATCTCATCTATCGCTTGCACTTTAGTTTTGTAAACATGTGTCAAAGATTTAAGAATCTTTGCGATCACTTCTTCAGTATATATGAATCCATAGTTTCTAATCCCTATAACAACATCTATAACCCTCTGTACATATGCTCTGACATTCTCACCATCTCGTATTCTTAAAATTTCCATCTCAGTCTTCTAATTTTGCAATTTCACCTGCTTGGTAAACTTATCTCCTTCATATAATGCCTCTAGTCTTGTCCAGATTTTATGTGCAGAATCCAAGTCTTTAACCTCTTTGAATTCACCCTCAAAGAGTATGCTGATCAATGCTTCTCTTGTAACCATATTACAACTAAACATCTTTTTTCATCTTCATTAGCTCTATCTAATTCATCTTCAAGCTTGATCTACTCACCCTTCTTTGTGATCATCCAATAGTCAATTCCTAAACATAGTAGATGAGTTATCATCTTGTTCTTCCAACTGTCAAAGTTTTCAAGATCATATTTTGGACTCTCCTTCCTATAGTACGCCATCTTTAGGATCACCTCAAGAAGTTAAGATTTATCTCAAAGGACCACAAGCTCTGATACCAATTGTTAGTAATAATAGTCCACCAACACAACTAAGAGGGGGGGGGGGGGGGANGGGGGGGGGTGAATCAGTTGCGAGCCAAATAAATTAAACTTTAAAATTTATAAACCAATTACTCATTGCAAGTTTGTACCCATTAAATGTAATACCGCAACACAAGAATTTTTTTTTGAGGAAAGCCTGTTAAGGGAAAAACCCCGGTGGGAATTAGCACCCACAAATAATGCACTGAAAGTATTGTAATCCTGTTAGGAGATTTAGCCCTATTAGGAGCTGATTATTACATATAGTACATAGTCCATATTAAAGAATAGACCCTGTTAGGATTCAAGAGAAACATGAGGCTCACTTCCCAGGCACACTACCCAAATGTGAAGGTTAAATCCACCTTCTGGACTCACTATCCAAAATACAGATATAGGAGTAACAATAACCAATGAAATGACTGATAGCAACTTGATTTTCTTAAAAAGTTTTAATGAAGTTCATCAAAATCACTACCTCTGCTCTGTTAGTACTCTAAAATTTTGGAGAAATTTGGAGTTACTAAGTAAAAATTTCCCTGAAAGCTTGTGGAGAAGGCCGACTTTGAATACATGCAAGAAAGAGGACTATTGTTTTTATGAGAATCTGCTTGGGATATGTATTTAAAATTATCATGGAGTAAATGTAATGGGTTACAATTTTCAGATATCAGATTTGATGAGTTTTTGAGACAGTTGTTTAAAGGTGTTTGCACAAATCGCACAGTGTCTAATTACAGCAAATGACCTACTTTGCATGCTAGCATCTTTGACCAGATAAAGTTTCATGATATAAGAATTATTGCAAGGTGTTGTAGGAATGAGAGAGAAGCTCCAATTCCATTTTTAGATCCCCATGAGTTCATTTGCACAATTTGCCAAAGTCATTCCATTTGCAATTAATTCTGATTCTCAGAATGTAAAGTGTAGAATTGCTAAATGGCTCACTTTGAGTATTATTATCTTTTTTCCCTGATCGTTTTAAGCAAATCCAGTTGATGATCATTGCTCATATGCTGGAGATGAATGTTCCTTTTGGTTCCCATTCTTATAAAGTGTTTTTCAGTCAGTTTTCAAGTATCGTTCTGGGAGCTACTGGCCATTAGTGAGTTTAGTTTGCAAAAATATGAAGATTAATTATAAATACGCCAGTTTGATGTTTTATGGTGTAATTGAAAAATGGTTTATATTTATAATGTGAAAGTATATCTGAGGCATTTGAACTTTCTGATAGAGGACAAGAGTGTCAGTGCATATGAATGGAGGTGAGTTAGATGAAGAATCAACGTTGGGAATAAGATATAAATCTATAAACTTTCAAGTATGTGCATTGGAAGGAGTAAGAACCAAGGAGTTAGAATTAAAAGTATTTTCTATGCTGGAAACAAAGGAGGAAAGCTTTTGAATACAAACCATAACATGTGCATGTTGGTGCTGGACGGGAAGTTTTTTAAAAAACATTTTAAAGAACAACAAATACAAATGGAGTAAGGAGGATTGCATGTGCAGCATTTGGAGGAGGCATAAAGGAAATCCAACACCAAAAGACCAAAGAACAGCACATTAATTATTTTCCAAATCTTCACAATGTGGAAGTAAGAGCAAAGGTATGTTAACTTGTTAGCCGCCAATGCAAAATGCAAGAGCACAGCCAGTCACGGTTTTGGCCGTATCTCAAAAAATACAAACTGCGTCAGGCTGATTTTTTGATATGATTGAGAAATCATGCTTGCAATCTACAGTAACAATTTCAGACAAATCCGAGTTGAAATGTGAAAGTTATGGCTCTCTGAGTATTGGAAAAAATAACAAGGTTTCAAAATTTTGCAAAAGACATTTATCCCACATGCATTGGTTTTCAGTTTTTTTGGTATTTATATAATCCAACACTTTCAATATAATATGAATGAGAAGCCAAGAGACCACTTGGTAGGCCCCTTGGCTGGAAGACTCAGTGTACCGGCGGGCCCCATATTTTGAGCAAAAATACATGAAAAGGCTTTAAAATCAAAGAGGATTTATCCCACATTGACCCCGCATCAAAAATTTCAGTGGTTTAAGAGAAAAAGACCAAACATACAAATTTGAAGATGAAGAGGAGGCTCTCTCCATGCACGCAGACAAATGGTGCATTGGGAAGCATGTCTGATCCGACAGTAGGTAAATTTTGCAGGGAAGCTGACATGATAGAATGAGGTGGTGGACATGTGGTAGATGGTCGTTCACTCGTGCCAAAAAAAAGAGGTCACAAAAATGGCTTGCGAGTGGGCGATCAAGCTCAATCGTGCACTTGCAGAGCACCCAGTCACGCAGTCGTGGAACCAAAATTTGCTCATCACGCAGTCGCACTGGTTTGATGAGGTGACCAAAATGGTGTGCGAGCTCACACGATCGCGCAGTTGCGCAAAGTTTTCGGTGGGCCAAAAATGATGTGTGAATGTGCGACCAAGCTCATCGCTCAGTCGTGCAAGATTTTTTGAGACATAAAAATTGCCCGTGAGTGGGCGACTCAGCTCATCGTGCACTCACTCATAAAATTATCGCGAGCGGGTGACAAGCTCAGTCACGCACTCGTGAAGGTAAATTGGAGCCCGTCAAGGATTAGGAGGTGGATTTTCACAGCCAATCAGAAGGTACCAAGTGGCAAAATCTGGTATGTCTATGTAGATAAAATGAATAAAATGTAGAATTAATGTGCAAGCATAAATATTTAAGCACAGACTATTGAAAATTACAAGTAGAACATTGCAAAATAAATCATTCTAATGTAGACCAGATTTTCAAATGCACATCATGGGCAGCTCCTAGAGGCTAAATAGCAAGGTCTCAAAATGAGGATTCTAATTTTGTAAGCCTTTTGAGTCCAGATCAAATCAAATTTTGGCAGTTACAAAAAGAAGCAGTTGTAGATATTTTCTGGGAGAAGAAGGACAGGTGTCAGTGAATGAATTTGTTTTTCCAATTCCTCTATATCTCATATTCTTCTCAATTGTACAGGATGGTGAAATTAATGTTGCAAGACAACTTTATGATTCTGGAGTCTTGTTTTTGAGTTCTTTGTTTTGTAAATGTATTGAATCATAAGTTTTTAATGAAAAGAAAATGGAATCCCTTTCCAATATTTGTCTGATGTCTTTGTGTTTGATCCTGAATCTTTGTGTATTAATTTGTAAGGCATTTTAGTGCACCAGTTATAAGGTACCTGTGAATTTGTGTTTTAATTTCTTTCAAGGAAAGAGTAAATCTTATAGACAAGTTCAAAGGTTTCAAGGGTTGTTATGAATCTGATGTCCAGGTGTTGGAGTGAAAAGAATGAAATGTAAGGCACTTCATTTGGGTCATGTATGTTTGGATTTAGAGAGTTTTCTATGAATATATGTTTTTATGACCCTGTTTCCCAATAGACAAGGCACTGGTCTTTGCTTCTTTATGCAGTTGTCATCATCAACTCATAAAATCAATTCAATTTGTTTTTTTGTTTAAAGAACTGTGAAGGATTGTCAAATCAAGTGTGATGGGCAGGAATCCATCCCATGATTCACTGAAAGAGTGAATCCAATAGGTACACCCTCCTGAGCCTTTGAGTTTGAAGTGTAGGAGGTTTTGTTTGATCCTCATTAATTAGCATTTTCTTTGACAAGGTCAGGGAAAACCGCTAACAGAATGGTGACTCTGCTAGAGATTGGTTGTAATAAATCATGTTTAAATATGTCCTAGAATCTCTAGTTTTGAAAGAAAGAGTCAAAGTAATCAAATCTGGAAGTTGTTTCAGATCTGTGGAAGGATAACTTGGAGGTTTTGTTATTGCAGTAATTATAAAGAAAGATTTGTGCGGCTTTGCTGGTTGGAGAGAACCCAAAAATAAAGTATATGTTTCAAATGGCTTTTTTTGTTTGAAAAATTTCCTCTGCAAGGAGGTGGCGACTCTATGTTGAAAATAAATTGATGGAGCTATCAAGAAGGCTCTAGATCTGCCAGATTTCCAATCAAGGAAATAAGAGAAGCAGCTGCAATTTCTTTCCAAGTAATCCTTATATTTTCATGTGAAAGAAAGGTTCCTTATGAAGTGAAGTAGCACTAAGAAAAGGAAATAATGGTGATAAGTTGAAGTGGTTCTCGGTTGATGAATGTGTTCTTTACACTTTTGAGAAGTATGTTTGTATTTTGATTTCATGCTCATTTGGGAGAGAAGTTAATAATTCATTTAACCATGAGTTCTAGTCAGCCACAACCCTGTAATTTGAAGAGGGGTTTCAGTAATAAATTTTATGCAGCTATAAATTTTAGAGGTATTCATGGTTACCCAAATGCTTTTTCACCCGAAATCAAAGAAACATTGCCTAGATTCAGGGGTGAGAGAGATGAGAATGCTGAGAAGCATTGTAAAAAGTTCATGGAATTAATTGAAGATTTTGACATTGAGTGTGAGGATAGCGTTATGAAATTGTTTATCCAATCTTTGATAGATGATGCAAGGTGGTGGTTCTCCTTTTTTCCAGTATGTTCTATCTCTTCATGGGAGGAGTTAAGATCTTTATTTTTGGAGTGGTTTGGTAAAGAGATTAATCCAGTTGCAGCGATGAAGAATTTCATGGAGGTAAAAATAAAGAATGGTGAGTTAATCCCTCATTACAATATCAGATTTCTTGAAATATTAGGTCAAATCCCAATGGAGTTCAGAACGAATGATGCTTTTTGTTTAATTGTTTATTTTGGGGCATTTGGTAAAAGATGAGTTACTTGTTAAGAGATAAACAGCCCAGAACTTTGTATCATTCTCTTATGACAGTAGTAGATATTGATAATAATTTAAGATATGGAATCATTCCAAGGAGTTTTCCATCTATTGGAATTCGTTGGCATAATATATCAAATTCAGCAGATAGGTGTGGATTGATAGATGAAAATCAATGTCAAAGTGTTTTTGCCCCTGCTGGTCTTAATAACAATGAATTAAATTATGTTTCAAAGCAAAATGTGAAGAGTAAAGAGGGGGAAAATGTTTTAGAAGATGATAATTTTGTAGCCTCAAGTGATGAAGTCCTATCAGACTTTGCTGATGCCGAAGAGGATGTATGTGTTTTACACTCTTATGAAGATCCGAAGGATGCTAAAACTAATGTTTCACAAGAGAGTGATATGTTGGAAGATGCTGATTCATTGTTATTATGTGAGTGTAGTGTAGCATGGGAAGATAAGAGCATTTGTGGAAGTGAATGCAAACCAACATGTGAAGGTAAGAGTATCTTCATCAATTATGAAAATAATCTTTTACATCCGCATGATACAAATGAGTTTGGTCTTAAGAATTTTGAAATGGATTTGGCATCAAAACTTAAGGAAAGGGGGATAGTAAATGAGGGTTTTCCTTATGAGATGGAATATGATACTATCTAGCAACATTATCATGATATTATGAATAAAAATTAGAATGAAGATCAGTTAGTTGGGTCTTTTCAGTCAAAGGGTAAAGTGCTAGATGAGTGTGTTGTTGAAATCCCTTCATTTAATAATGATTTGCTTCAGCATATGAATTGTTTATGTAATGAAAATCCTACACATGATGAGAAACTTGAGGATGATTGGTGTCTTTCCCCATCTCCTCCGGTTGAAGAAGGTAGTATGAATTTGTTACCCACTTCTTTGCCTAATGATAGAGGTGTTGAATCTACTTATAATGATATCTCTGATTTTGAATCATATGCTGAAAGTGATTATGACAGCAGGGGTACTAATGTCTTTAAAGTTTTTATTAATGATGCATTTGATGAGGACATTGATACGGATCAACCATCTCTTTGTTACCATGTTCGTATGGGAAAAAAACACAGTGTTGTTAATCCATTATTTGAGGAATGCATTGAGTTTCCAGATTTGGTTTATTCTGATTTTAATGTTGAAAATGTGTCAATATGCAGCAAGAAATCAGATTGTGTCTCTTCTCGTGCTAAAAGTGATTGTGAGTGTGAAATTGCATTTGATGAGTCCATTGTTCCATTTAGTGAGAAGGACTATGATGTTGATCAGCTGTCTCCTTGTGATCATGTGGGTAATTTGCAAGTGGAAGAGGTTTCCAATCCGTGTTTTGAGGAACATGCTGATATGTCTTTCCATTTTAATTTTTTTCCATATTTTGGTATCCATGGCTTATGTGAGTATGAGTCATTTAGCTTCTTTATGGATCAACCGGTTAATGAGGATGTAATGCAAGTGGAGTTTAATGTTTCTTATGATGATGCATTTCCTCATTGTCATGATTCATATTTTATGATATTTGCTGATGTGAAGAATGAGTTTCATACTTTTGGTTATGATGACTCTGATGGAATAACTTCTAAAGGCACGGACGGAATTACAAATAAGGTATTCTTCATTTTTATGATTCCTTGTGAGTTTGAACAACAACTGTACAAGTATATTTTCATTCTAATATTTGTATGCCAAGAAGAAAATCAGATTTTTGATAGAGGCATGTGCTGGTTTCAGTTGTGAAAAGGTTTGAGGGTTTTTGTAAACAATGTATACATTGTATATTTTCTTTGTTTTCATTTGTGTGTGGTGTGTGGTTTTCAATAAAGATTCCTAGTTTGAGAAGAGAATAAAGAGAAGAGAGAAAGATGAAATTTGATTTATTTTTGAATGGTCTATTGTACCAAGAGATTTTGGATTCTCTGCATGCTCACATGGGGCATGCGTCACCGGATAGAGCCACTGTTAGTACTCTCAAATTTTGGAGAAATTTGGAGTTAGTAAGTAAAAATTTCCCTGAAAGCTTGTGGAGAAGGCCGACTTTGAATACATGCAAGAATGAGGACTATTGTTTTTATGAGAATCCACTTGGGATATGTATTTAAAACTTATCATGGAGTAAATTTAATAGGTTACATTTTTCAGATATCAGATTTTTTGAGTTTTTGAGATAGTTTTTTAAAGGTGTTTACACAAATCTGCATTTTTGCACAGTGCCTGATTACAACAAATGACCTAGTTTGCATGCTAGCATCTTTAACCAAATAAAGTTTCATGATATAAGGATTACTACAAGGTGTTGTAAGCATGAGAGAGAAGCTCTATTTCCATTTTCAAATCCCCATGAGTTCATTTGCACAGTTTGCCAAAGTCATTCCGTTTGCAGTTAATTTTGATTCTCAGAATGTAAAGTGCAGAATTGCTAAATGGCCCACTTTGAGTATTATTATCTTTTGCCCTGATTGTTTTAAGAGAATCTAGTTGATGATCATTGATCTGATGTTGGAGATGAATGTGCCTTCCGTTTCCCATGCTTGTAAAGTGTTTTTCAGTCAATTTTCAAGGATCATTCTGGGAGCTACTAGCCATTAGTGAGTTCAGTTTGCAAAAATATGAAGATTAATTATAAATACGCCAGTTTGATGTTTTATGGTGTAATTGAAAAATGGTTTATATTTATAATGTGAAAGGATATCTGAGGCATTTGAACTTTCTGATAGAGGACAAGAGTGTCAGTGCATATGAATGGAGGTGAGTTAGATGAAGAATCAATGTTGGGAATAAGATATAAATCTATAAACTTTCAAGTATGTGCATTAGAAGGAGTAAGGACCAAGGAGTCAGCATTAAAAGTATTTCCTATGCTGGAAACAGAGGAGGAAAGCTTTTGAATACAAACCATAACATGTGCATGTTGGCACAGCACTGGATGGGAAGTTTTTTAAGAGACATTTTAAAGAACAACAAATACAAATGGAGTAAGGAGGATTGCATGCACAAAATTTGGTGGAAGCAAGAGCAAAGGCATGTTAACTTGTCAGCCAAGAATGCAAAATGCAAGAGCACAAACAGTCATGGGTTTTGTCGTATCTCAAAAAATACGAACTAGGTTAGGCTGATTTTTTGATATGATTGAGATGACCATGCCTTTAATCTACAGTAAAAATTTTAGACAAATTTGAGTTGAAACGCGAAAGTTATGGCTCTCTGAGTATTGGAAAAAATAACAAGGTTTCAAAATTTTGCAAAAGACATTTATCCCACATGCATGGGGTTTCAATTTTTTTGGGTATTTATATACTCCAACGCTTTCAATATAATATGAATGAGAAGCCAAGAGACCACTTGGCGGGCCCCTTGGTTGGAAGACTCAGTGCATTGGTGGGCCCCGTATTTTGAGTGAAAATGCATGAAAATGCTTTAAAATTAAAGGGGATTTATCCCACATTGACCCCGCATGAGAACTTTCAATGGTTTAAGAGAAAAAGACCAAACATACTACTTTGAAGATTAAGAGGAGGCTCTCTCCACACACATGGACAAATAGTGCATTGGGAAGCATGTCCGATCCGACAGCAGCTAGATTTTGCAGGAAAGTTGACATGACAAAATGAGGTGGCAGACACATGGCAGATGGTCATTCACTCGCACCAGAAAAAGGAGTTGCAAAAATGGCTCACGAGTGGGTGATCGAGCTCCACTCGCAGAGCACCCAGTCACAGACCCAAAATTTTCTCATCTTGCAGTTGCGCTGGTTTGACGAGGTGACCAAAATGGTGTGTGAGCTCGTGACTGAGCCAGTCATGCAAGTTTCTGGTGGGCCAAAAATGATGTGCGAATGCGCGACCGACCTCATTGCTCAGTCGCGCAAGATTTTTTGCGACATAAAAATTGCTTGCGAGTGGGCAACTTAGCTCATCGTGCACTCGCTGAAGGTTTTCGAGATGACATAAAATGCTCACGAGCGGGTGACAGGCTCAGTCGCGCACTCATGAAGGTAAATTGGAGCTAGTCAAGGATTAGGAGTTGGATTTTTAGAGCCAATCAGAAGGTGGCAAGTGGCAAAATCTAGTATGTATGTGTAGATAAAATGAATAAAATGCAAAATTAATGTGCAAGCATAAATATTTATTCACAGGCTATTGAAAATTACAAGCAGAACATTGCAAAATAAATCATTCTAATGTAGACAAGATTTTCAAATGCACATCACGGGCAACTCCTAGAGGCTAAAGAGCAATTATCATATATCATCGAAAAGGTCTCAAAATGAGGATTATGATTTTGCAAGCCTTTTGTGTCCAGATCGAATCAAATTTTGGCAGTTACAGAAAGAAGCAGTTGCAGATATTTTCTGGGAGAAGAAGGACAGGTGTCGGTGATTGAATTTGTTTTTCCAATTCCTCTATATCTCAGATTCTTCTCAATTGTACAGGGATGGTGAAATTAATGCTACAAGGAAGCTTTCTGATTCTGGAGTCTTGTTTTTGAGTTCTTTGTTTTGTAAATGTATTGAATCAGAAGTTTTTAAATAAAAAGCCAATGGAATCCCTTTCCAATATTTGTCTGATGTCTTTATGTTTGATCCTGAATCTTTGTGTATTAATTTGTAAGGCATTTTAGTGCACCAGTTATAAGGTAGCTATGAATTTGTGTTTTAGTTTCTTTCAAGGAAAGAGTAAATCTTATAGACAAGTTCAGAGGTTTCAAGGTTGGATATGAATCTGATGTCCAGGTGTTGGAGTGAAAAGAATGAAATGTAAGGTACTTCATTTGGGTCCTATAAGTTTGTATTTAGAGATTTTTCTATGAATATATGTTTATATGACTCTGTTTCCCAATAGATAAGGCACTGATCTTTGCTTCTTTATGCAGTTGTCATCATCAATTCATAAAATCAATTCAATTTGTTTTTCTGTTTAAAGAACTGTGAAGGATTTTCAAATCAAGAGTGATGGGCAGGAATCCATCCCATGATTCACTGAAAGAGTGAATCCAATAGGTACACCTGCCTGAGCCTTTGAGTTTGAAGTGTAGGAGGATTTGTTTGATCCTCGTTAATTATCCTTTTCTTTGAAAAGGTCAGGGAAAAACACTAACATGCTCTACATCCAAAAGAATTCACAAATACAAGCTCACAACTTTTACATTCCACATCCACACTACCTCACCAAAAAACAACTCTCCTTTGTACAAGTTTACAATAAAGAATTAGGTCGGCCTGTTAAGACTTCCCCATTGTACAAACAATTATATAGACCCTTTCTAAGATACACACAATACGTTACACAAGTAACAATCAATTATAATTCATCAATTATACTCCAATATCTGTAATCCATTCTCACCACCTTCTAAACATGTCACACCACTGTATTCAGCCATAAATAGATCTTCGCAAGATCATACGCTTCAACTGATGTCACCAAGAACACAATGACCCAAAAATCACAAGTAATATTCTCCAACATATCTTCTACCACACCTTAAGCTCGCAAATCATAAATTATGCTCGCATCCAAGTTATCTCCAAAACTTAGAGACCAACTTTGTCACAATTATCTATCACGGTTCTGTAAGCAGTCTTGACCAAAACAACTATAACTTATGTCAATAGTAAGATCAATCCAAGTGACCTTAGATATAAGATCACTACTCATTCCTGAATACATTTCCATTCTCGCATACTCTGAAATCTCATACAGTGACCATACAGTTATGCTAGTCATCCCTGTACTAGTGATAACCAATCTATCTGAGACTTTAACTGAAACATATGTTGACATCAATGACAAAACATGAATGTCAACACCTCCCATAGAACCAATTCCAACCATTGGTAGTAGTTGGAGTAGACTTGTGGTGTGCATATGTTCTTCTTTATTCCTTTGACATACCAGACACTCACTTGTGTACTTTAAGACATCCTATTTTAGTCCCTTCCACGTGAATCTTTCTCTTATTTCTTGTTGGTTTTGAAGTACTCTTTGTGCTCGGATAATGGGTTGTCATGATAGGTCTTTAGAATTTACCTTTTTAGTCTTGATCTTGGAGTTATGTATATTCTATCCTTGTAAAGAATGAGGTTGTCAATGATTCAATACTTCTAATCTTGTACCCTACTTTCTATGAGGTCACTTGAGAACTGATCCTTAACATACTCAAATATTAGGGATATTTTCCATTATGCAGTTATTGTTTTCATAGAACCAAGGTGAGGTCTTTGTGATAATGCATGGGTTACAATATTGTTTTTACCTTTCATTTATACAATTTCAAAATCACATGCTTGTAATTTTGTGACCCATTTATGTTGTCTATCATTAAGTCTTTTCAGTTTAGAAAAAATCTTAGACTATTGTGGTCTATTTTTATGATGAATCTCCATGAAATCAGGTATTGCCTAAATTTATGAAGGGCATGCATGCTGGCTAGCATCTCTTTGTCATAAAATAAGTATGTTTATCTCTATATCCTTAAGCTTTCCACTTTCAAAGGATATGGGGTGTTTATTCTACATCAACAAAGCTCCAATGTATTCTCCCAAAGCATCACAATACAACTCAAAGGGTGAGGTGAAATCAAGTTTGCTAGAATGAGACAACAAATCATCACTTACTTTGAAGGCTTCCTATGCTTCCTCATTCCAATTTAATGCTCCTTTCTTAGTTAGGTAAATGAGTGGGGATGTTAACTTTGGATGTCCCTTTACAAATCTTCTATAATATCTGCATAGTCCCAAGAATCCTTTGAGATGAGTTAGGGTCTTGGGTTTTGGCCAACTACAAATTGAATCAATCTTCTCTTTATCCACCTTTATGCCATGAGAAATAATTTTGTGCTCTAGATACAAAATGTATTCCATACCAAACTCACATTTTGATAACTTAGCATATAAGGAATGTTTCTCCAGTATAATTAGTACTTCATTTAGATGCTTTAAGTGTTCCTCCCAAGTTTTTTTATAGATCAGGTTGTCGCCAAAGAAGACCACTACCAAATTTTTTAGCTTCCCTCTAAAAATATTGTTCATGCAGGATTGAAAAGTGCTAGGAGCATTAGTTAGCCTTAAAGGTATGATGAGGAACTTAAAATATCCATAGTGACACCTGAAAGATGTTTTTGGTATATCCTCCTCTTAACCCGATTTGGTGATAACTTGATCTTATTTCATTTTTTGAGAAGTAGAATGATTCATGGAGCTCATCAACTCGAGGAATGGGGTATCTATTTTTTATTGTTTTCTTATTCAATGCCCCATTAATCAATGCATATTCTCATTGTGCCATATTTTTTCTTTAAGAGCACAACTGATGAAGCAAAAGGGTTGGAACTTGGTTGAATATGCCCAATTTCTAGCAAATCATTTATAGTTTTTTCAATTTCCTCCTTGTATTTTCAAGGGTGGTGGTAGGGAGTGGTAACAAATAGTTTTGTTTCCTCTTTTATTTCGATAGAATGTTCAAAGCCCCTTTTAGGAGGGAGACCAAGAGGGATATCATTGAAGACCTTTTTATGACTTTGATTTTTCCTTGGGGTTTGACTTATCTAGGATCAAGCATTGGGCCACCCACTCAATTTGGAAATGTCTAAGAGTTTTCTCCATCCTCTATGATGAGATTACACTAGTAGATCCATGAAATATTTCATGTAAAGTAACCTTCTTTCCTTCATGTAAAAATCATATCTCTAGCTTTGGGAGGTCAAATATAAATCAATCCAAGGAATGTATCCATGTGGTGCCTCAAATTATATTGGTGTCTCCCATATCCACGACATAGAACTTATCATTAACTAGATGACTTACCAATGTGATGTTAAGTTGGGAGATTTTCTTTCTGCTAGGAGTGGTGGATCCATTAGCTAAGGTTACATTAAATCCTTTGAAGTCTTTTGTTTCCAGTCTTAATCTTGCAACTAAGTTATTATCAATGAAATTATGAGTAGCTCCACTATCAACTTGGGCCGTTAAATTTTTCCCTTTAATTATTCCTCAAATCCTAAAAGGATGATGTTTGAATGCTTTTGAAATGCAAGCCAAGGTTCCACCTTCCTCATCATCTTTGTCTTCTTTCTTAGGTTTACTTCTTCTCACATTTCTTGTAGCATTGAATCAATATTATGAGCTTGGATCCTCTTTCCACACCTATGAATCGGTTCCCATTTTTCCTTACATCTAAAATATAAGTTTTTCTTCCTAACGTCCCTTAGGTTGCACTTATGCCTGAGTGCCCATAGATCTTTGCATTTAAAGCATAAAGTTTTCTCTTGACCTTTTTGGTTGCAGACATGCACAAGTTCCCAATTTTATTTACAATCATAGCATAGGTTCTTTCAGAGTTATAGTCATTCATCTTTAGAAAGGAACAATTTCTTGTGTCCTTTTTTCCCATAGAAGTGTTTTTCCTCTTTCTTTGGGTAGCCTCTTTCCCTTATTTTAGCATTTTCAAGCCTTGTAGCTTTTCAAATTTCCTCTTTGAGTGTGGAAGAATATAAGGCACTTACCAAGCCATGGTTAGTGTCTGATAACCCTTCTATAAAATTTTAGGTAAGTCTTTCATCTGATATCCTAGGTGCCATGAATGATAACCATTGGGATTCGACTATGTAGTTTTGAATGGTACCCCTCTATTTTATCCTTGTTAGTTCCTTGAATTTTTTTTGGGGATGCGTTTGATCAAACCTTTCAATGAGTTTTTTTTGAATGCTTCATAGGTTTTTATGTTTCTATGTTCCTAGGTAATTAAATTGTGGTGCCACCAATCACGAGCAACCCCTTCTATGTGTAATATTTTATTGCATCTTCTTCAACCATAGGACTAAAGTTCAAATAGGTTTCATGTTTTTAATTCCATGCACAAGTCATAATCTTCCCCAACCCATCAAAGTTGGGAATGCTTAACTTTCCTATTTTATTTTGAATATCTAGTTTGTGCAATTATTTCTTCTCCTAGAAATGGTTTTCATCTTTCCTCGATAATATGCCACAAAGGGGGTGATCCTTTTCACCTTGGGGTCAAGTCTCATATTTAAGGAGTTCTCCCATGTTTGGATTATTAATCTCTTCATCTCCTCTTGGAGACCATTCCCTAGTTATGAAGGGAGGCAAGAATGTTTCAGGGGTTCTCCTTGAGTTGGTCTCATTGTCACTTATGGATTGACAAGTTCCTATATTCATTTCCTTGTTTGGTTCTTAAGGTGATATTTTTGTTTTGTAGGGCTTGGAGCATGACTTTGATTTTATTATCATTTATTTCCATGAAAGACCTCAAATCCTACCCCATTTGAAGGGGTTTTGTATGTTTTTGGGAGGTGACTTTTCTCTTTTTCCTTTCTTGAGCCCTAACTTCTCATTGGCTAAGTTGCATCAAATAGTTCCCCTTAGGTTGGCAGGAACATGCTCTGATACCTCTTGTAATGTCCCCTTCTACAATTTTCTCTAGTTCAGACCCTACAAACACAATTGCAATAACTAGGGTTTAAGAGGTATCTTACCAATTAAAGATATTCTGTCCATTATGCTTTGAATATAAGTTCTACAATCACCAAACAAGGAACAAATGAATATATATACAAACTAACTAATTTATTAATGTAATATAGTCTTCCTTAAGATTTACAAATTGATAATACAAAGGGATATACAATCCTAACATAGAGATTAGGTAACAATATAATGCATATTTGAGATTATAGAAGAAACATACTTATAGAATTTAACTCTCATGGCCTTAACCATAATGAGAAATGAGACAAGACAGATATGATGAGGTGCCCTCATTATCTCTTCCCTAGGCCAAAGAGTGGAAGCTCTGTGCCCCTTGGGCCCATCCTTCATGGGGTTGGTGTACCTAGTAGAACCTTTACATCATTCCCCTCCATCACTTTATCTTACTTACCTCATATGATTAAGGATCATTTCATTAGCTATCACAATAATTCTATATATGAGTTGGTGGATGAATTACACTAGGGTGCCCTTAACTCAACCCTAGGCCCAAGAGTGGAATCTCTCATCCATCTTGGCCCCAAGCCTCATAAGGTGTACCTAGTGAGGCCTCACCATTCTCCCTTATTGCAATCGCTTCCCATCCCCCATATGGTTAATTAATTATATTGGCCAGCATGGTTTGACATTTCAAATATATACTGCAAATAAAGTATACAAGGACTGATCCCATATGTAATTAAGGTGAAAATATGTAGTTTCTATATTTATATGATGCATAAATAGGCCAACATAGATACAATGCGGTCATAATATGATACATGGTTTATTTTTATTTAATAATTCAATTATATGTGATGCATAACAATCCAACATTTATATTTATAGTTTAGTGTGAACTCATATCTAAGACAAGGATATATGTATAACATCTACTGGCAGTGTTTAGAGGTACCTTTGTATTTTGATTGAGATTTAGAGATCACAAATGATTGTCAATCCTTTCTTCCTTCCTTCTGATTCATTCCTCTATCCTATGTTTTCTTATGAAAATTTGATGGTCTTCTTACTTTATATTCTTTCTGCCGGTGGTGGTGAATGAAGAAGGGAACATATTTATATATCTTCTCAAGATATCACATCTTTTTATAACCGACGAGCATTTGTCTAAGTTAAACATAACATACCCAATGATAATTTAATTAGGTAGGAGATTATCTCTCAAGGATTGATTGTTAAAATAGTATATAGATCATTAAAACAATATATCAACATTTAACCAATGTTGATTAATTTGATAAATATACTAAGTAACATATTGGTGAATATTGATCAACATTATCATCAATGTAGATAGCATATTGATTAATATTAATATCATATAATAGACATGAATTTGGTAAATATATCAAATATTGGAATAAGTGTGAAATGCTAAAATTTGTCAAGTTTAAATTCCCAATATAAAAATGAGATTAATCCCTAGACTTTATGAGGGGGATATGACAACCATGATAGATTTTCACTGGCTTGATCCTCATAGTTAGCCCATAATACTATCAAAATTGCAAATAAAACCAGTGAACACGTTATGTTATTCCAATTTGTGGTTTTGCAATCGAGCCATTTTGTGTGGATAATAGCTAGAGGTCTTTAACATCACATCTTAATTATAGAAGCACTTACAACAAACATATCATACATATCTAGACTCATAAAGACACATAAATACATGATTTTTGCTTGGTGTTTCTACAAAGTTATAGATATCAAACAAGAGGTCATTTTAATTTTATTTTTTTCACCATCTTGTCTTAGATTGTTGTAGCTGAACACACTTGTGAAGAAACCCTACAAGTAGTATTGTTCCATCAATGTTAGGTTCAAGATTGCAAAGTATGAGAAAAAATCATAGAAGAGAAACAAACTAAAAGAATTGACATAGATTTAAAAATTAAAAGGCACATGAACATCCAATTAGTCGTTATTAAATAGTAGAAGAATCTATAGTTGTCATTAACAAAATCTATTATCTAGATGAACACCTAAGAAAAAAAACATTATCTATCACTTACATATTGTAGTGGCATAAATTTGCACCCCAGTGTAAATTACCATTTAGCATTACCCTCACCTTATTCTAGGACTTAAAATTACACATCATCCGCCGACACTCGCTCATCATGCCTTCTCATCACCTGCTTTGCAATCTCGTCCACACGGTCTGTCAGGAACAAGACTCGTGTGCACCATGAAGATGTTCGTGCAATGCACACTCAGTCATGAATTCACAGATGTGCAGAGTGTTGTTGAGGCGTTACAAACTGCCACCCTATATTTATAACGCCTATATCTGCCACTCACCGACGCGATATTCAACCTTGCATGCATATATTCCTATTTAGTCTTCATGGTCATTCTCTCTTGCAGGTACTTGGTTTTCTACACATCATTCTCATCCCATTTTGATGTCTTCTCTCACATCTCGTACCTCTGATTGTATTGGCAACACATTGGCTTCTCTATCCCTTTCACTTGGCTTCCATTTCATTGAGAGGTGTATCCATATATCACATTATTTATGTTCTTGAGGTATATCACAAGTTCTTGATATTTTCTAAGTAGTTATCTTTCATTTTTATCACTCTTTATACAGTTATCTATCACCGTTCTATCATTTCTATTCGGATGCTATGGAGGTGGAAACACCAAAGCACAAACTTGACTGAGGAAGGTCTCCAAACAACCACCCAACATTTTCCCCTGTTTCTGTATGCATAGGTTCGTGGACATAAAATCTTTTGGCTGGAGACCTCACTGATCATCTTTCCCTTCTTCGCGTTTTCAATAAGCTTCATAATATCCAGTCCTTTTTCTATTTACTGTTATTTCTAGTTCATATCCTAGTTTTCTATCATTGTCTTCATACTCTGTCCGTATGAGATGTACATGCGCCACATTATCATTTTCTTTGTACTCTGTCCGTACGGGATGTACACGCACCACGCTATCGTCCCATACCTGCGCCCTTGTCTGTGACTCGTGTTGGTGCCAGGGAAATGATTTTACAGAGTTCAGTGCCTGTTCTTTGTGATTAATTCCTTCGTTTCTAATAATCTAAGTATTTTTGTCTGTTAATTTTCTCAAGTTATTTGTGTTTTCGTCTATTTTGGCACATTAGTTATTTTAGTTATTTTTGATCTATTCGTATCAAACAATTAAGATTAGTTAGAACTCTCTCCAACACATTTAATATTTGATCCCCATAGCTCTTTGTTCTAGTAGAAGTGAGGTGGCACAAGGGAAGGTCCATCCTTTGAGACTTTAATTGGTGTCTGGGTCGGTGTATTTTTTCCTTCTCCACATATGTATCTAAGACAAGAACAAAATAAGTAACATTGGAAGGATACCTATTGATTGCCAATTAATCAAAAAATATCAATTGCATATACACATGATTACACATAGAACAAGAAAGGTAAACAATATAGTATTTCATTACATGTCATTCACCAAAAATTAAAATTATATCTATTTAACTCATTTAAAAGCAACTCAATCATATTTGCAACCCAATGAGGTGATGGTATAATGGATTATGACATGTTTTCCACATTTTCAAGTGTAACTACACTTTTTCACCCACAACTATGTTGTAAGAGTTTGAAGTGGATTAGAACATTCTCAAATCATTTCAGCTTGGTTTTTAATATTAGTTTGTTAAGGAACAAGTCATCTCTTTGACGTTGTTGGAAAAATGAAATTTGTTACAAGTTGTTGAGTTTGTAATTAATCCAACTCTCCAGACTCATGTATAAGTATGCAATCTTGTTTGAGTTGGGAAGAAGATAGTATTAGTTAGTGTTAAGTTTTGTTAGTAGTGTCTCTGTTCAATCAACAAGTATAATACTAAACAATGTTATCTCTTTGATTTGCAAGAAGAATATGATTTCAACAATAAAGCTTATATATTGAAGATTGAATACGTAACTAAGATTTCTTATAGTTATGAGTTCAATGTTGTCATTGATGTCAACATCCTAATGCTTTAGAGTGCCTAATGTAGAGGAGTATGAGAGTTATGCTATGTAGGAAAGAGTAGTCTCAAATGTAGGAAAGAGAATATGAAGTCTGATATGTAGGAAATAGTATTTGAAGTTCTTACATGATGTTTGATTATGATAACAAGTTACTATGTGGCATATCTGAAAGATGAAAGTATGGGAAGATAGATTATGTAGGAAATAGTATTTGAAGTCCTTATGGGAGAATTATTTGCATTCCTCCACATAAGATTATGAAGGATTAGATTTTTGGTACTATAATGTATGGTCTGTAAATGTTGCACTATCATATTTTTAGGGCCACAAAAGTTTAGAGGTAGAATTCATTTTTCTATTTTCTGACAATAAGGCTAGCTGTCAAAATGAGTCAACATAGGTTTGGAGAATGCTTGCATTGCTTCGTGTTGGAATTTCAAGTTTTGCATTTGGTGGACATGTTTTTAATGTTTGTGTGGTATTTTTGTTCAGATATCTTTTGTTGGTTTTCTCCGCAAGTGAGTATATGTTACTCCGAGGGTATTATTGTTATATGTTTTGTTCTTTGGATAACTCAATTGATTAATTAGTTTAGAACTTATTTTTCCAAATATTCTATGGAGGAAGTCTTAAAAGATTAAAATAGGTCATGTCGTGGTGAGTTGTTCTTTGTATTCCGTCATGTGTATTGGATATTGTTTTTGGGCTGACCTCTTTACATGCTTCAATGTTTTTCTACAAATTTCATTTGGGTCCAACTTAAGAGGCGGTTGCGATTCTTGCATTGAGAGGAAAAATTTTGTTGCAGGCATGTTATGATGTATTTGGGCCCCCTTTATCTCCTGGGGTGTACCGAATTGATTTAATTGCTCGAGGTGGCCCACTTTGTGTAAACAATGCCTATCCCTACCATGGTTGACCTAGTTAAAATTTTGATCAATCAAATTGATGTGTGTGTGTGTGTGTGTGTTGATGAGGAGCATGAGCGTGGATTAGAGTGGATATGCATAGATTAATTTGGGATAAAATGTGAAGTCACTGTATTGCAAAAGTGATAGAGTAGAGGAGAAGCAAATGCGAGTTTGACATATTTGTTGTAATTTTTGAACACAAGATCCTATATCTTTTCATTTAACATTTTCCCTATGCCTACTGGAAGATTTGTTTCTCTTTTGGAAGCTTGTGCAGATCTACATCTTTCCTTAAAGTAGTGTGCCTTATCTTGCAAGTCATTTTTTATGTAGAAATGTGCTTCCCTGATACTGTGCCTAAAACAATCATTGTAATATTGTTATTTATATTATGAGTAAGATTCTCACCATGGATTTTTCCACATTAGGTTTCCACGTAAATATGGTGATCTCTTATGCATTATCATTGCAATATATTTTACTGTTACTTAGTTGGATCAAAGTTAACCATTAAAGGATTGTGATAGATTAGTAAATGTTTTTGTGCATGTTGATTCACCCCCCACTCTTAGCATCTAGAGGTGTTAAACTGTTCGCATAAATGATGAAAAGTTATGAAGTGTATGATTTTAATTCTGAACTGATAATAGGTTGATCAGTTATGATGTTATCATTGATGTCAAATTAGTGTTTGTTGGTTGACTGTGTACCTACTATGCTAATGTATGTTCAAGAGATTGAATTCTGAGTTGTAGAGAGAATTGGAGTGCACAATCATATAGGAAGACTAAGTGATGTCTCTAGATGCTATATCTATGACCACAAAGATTTATCTTATGTATTGAGTGAGATATGGTTGATTGAAGTTTGAAAAGTTAACATGATGTTGCATAGGAAGAATAATTTGATGATTTTGTCAATAGTATTTGGATTCTAATGTCATGGTCATAATATGTGTATCTTGGATATGTCACGAGGTTGTGGTTGCGATCACATCATTTTTTTTATGATCAGAAGGAAACATTTCAAGAGGCATAAGGTTTTCTAGCAAAGAGTTAAAGATGTTCTTTAGAATAGTTAGTCAGATCCTTGACCAACGATGATGCACCATGTTGCGATGAGTGTTTATGTGTTTGAGGGATCATGGTGATGTTTCTGATCAATGGGGATTGATGAGTTGACATGTTTGTGATCATTATGATTGGATTTATTGGAGGTTGTGTGCAAGAATATTAAAGAATGTACTTTGGTTTGATTTTTCTTTGTCAAATCGATGTGCGATGAATCTGGAGGCCGACCTGAGTTTGTTAGAAAGTGTTCTAGATTTGTAACATGTTTTAGGGATTTCTCATTAAGTGGGAAAGATTGTAAAACATTTTGTAAGGCGGTTAATTTCCCTAATGAACTTGTATTGTATAAATATGTAAAATGATAAAATATACAAGTGTAGATCATGGATGCAGAGGTGTGATCAAGAAGAGGAAGAAAAGAGAAGTGTGTCTATATGAAAAGAAGATATTGAACTTGAGCTGGATCTATATTAGCAAAGGAAGTGATATTTTCTTAGAGCATTTACATGTTGATTTCTAACAACTTCATCAAGATAAATCCCTTAACCGAATAGATCCTAACAGATCTGAATTGTAAATACTTTAATAAGGTGACTCTTTAATTAGGGTTTGAAATCCTTTAACTAGGTTACTCCTACCAGGGTGAATCTCCTAACAGGACTAGAGGTAAATCCCTTGACCGGGTAATTCCTAACAGGGTCTTGCTCTTAACTAGGCATTATTGTAAGCTTTTAATAGGGTTAATCTCTTAACCAAGCCTACTTCAGAAGAGTGCATATTTGAGTGGGCTCCATCACCACACATGGCTTTTCCCAGTTGTATTTCCACAAGAAAAACTTTGGTGTTATTATGTTGCATGATGGTGGATGTTTATTCTTATTGTTTAAGTTTTTAATGCAATCAATGTTTATTGATGCAAGTGGTTAAATGGTTAATGAAAATTTTGAATTATTAGATTACTGATTCACCCCCCTCTCAGTAATCTTGGACCTGATAATACTAACAATTGGTATCTTAGCTTGTTGGAAACACTGAGAGGGGGAGGGGTGAATTAGTGTTTAGCTAATTATTCAATTTCAGCACTTTAAACATAAATCAATTAGACATCACTTGAAGCTTAACACAAGATCACATAACACATAATATGATTATGGGGAAACCTTGATTAGAGGAAAAACCCGGTGGGAATTAGTACCCACAAATATTGCACTAGTATAATGAACCTGTTAAAGTTCCTTTTCCCTATTAGGAGCAGTCTTTACAATGCAGGTACAATGACCTGGTTAAGGGTCTGACCCTGTTAGGAGTCTTTTACAAACAACCTTGTTAGGGGTGAGGACTCACTGTCCAAGAGCTCAATACTCAATGAGAAAGAAGGCTACAACCTCATGAGAATAGATATGCACTATATCAAAAAGTGAACTGTTGTATGTGACACAGAAGTCTGATCAGTTCCAGTTATGCGCTTATGATCTTATCTTCTTTAAGGGTTCTATCTCATTCTGATATCTTCATACTACTCTGCTCATATGTCTTCTCTTCCTATTTCTTCAACACACCAATATATCTTTACATTGCATATATATATGTTTATGCCTGAATAGACACGACTATAAACAAGACCTTAGTCGGCCCAAAAACAACATTCACAATGCTTCCAAACAAACTGGCTTAAGCGTGTTTACAAAAATGTTTAATATATGATTACAAAATTATTTCAATAGGCGCTTAGCCTTTACATAATAAAAGATTACATGCTAATAAAAAACATGAATCCGGCTTCATACTCTGTATTCTGAACTGCTAGTGTACTTGTTCTTTATGTAACTTGTCTGTACTACCATTCTATACCATGAATGTATAGGATAAGCATAAAAATATACCATAGAGCTTAAGTATGAATGCACATATCCTGATGTGGTCGTACACACGTGTGCTAATTCCCTGATCGACTGCAAGTCACTGTTCTGTTCTATCTTCTACACTTAGTCAATTTTCACTTCATAGTTTACTGTCAAAACTTCATATGACTTTGTTGCCATAATGACAACACAAAATAGGCCATATACTCCCTAAGAGTCAAATTGCCAACATAGCTTTGGTCCTCTTTTCTGTAAGCCTAAAATCTTGATGAAAAGATCAAATGATGAAGAAGGAACCTCCCAAGTTCTCCAAGGACAACTACTTGGTATGGTGTGATAGAATGAAGTTATACCTAAAGGGTATGAGACCATAATACTGGATGCATGTTACAAACATGTATATCACCCCTGTTGAAAATCTCATTGTAGATAAACTAAAGGAACAAAAAGAGGATACTCAAGCATATGAATCCATTGTAAGTACCCTATCTGATGTTGAATATGTTTATGTTTGTAAACTAGAGACTGCCTTTGATGTTTGGGAAAAGTTCGAACTTAACTATGTTGAAGATATTAATGTGAAGAAATCTAAGGAAGACAGTCTTAGAGGAAAATATGATGACATGGAAATGGTAGAAGGAGAGAATACTGCACAATATGGCCTAAGAATAAAAGAAGTGGTTAGTGCTATTAAAGGTGGTGGTGGAACTATTGAGGAAGATTCTGTGGTAAGTAAAATGTTAAGAACTTTATTGCTTGCTTATGCCATTAGAGTGTTCTCTATAAATGAGCTGAGAACATTTGATAATGTTACTATAGATGGATTGATCAATAAGCTTACTACATTTGAGTTGAATAACTACGATAATAGTATTCCAAGGGTTGAAGCTACTTTCAAGACATTAATGTCTAATGTACCGGTAAGGAAAGGTAAGGAAACAAGTCATGATACTGATCACATGTCAATTTATGCTGGGGAATTTGAAGCTATCTAGGAAGAATAAAGGAAACAATGAGAGCTTTAAGCTCTACTAGCAAAGAGATTTCCTAGAGGGACTGGTTAGTACAAAGGTAAAATTTCACTGGAATGTTTCTCTTGTAATAAGGTTGGACATATTATTTCTAGATGTCCTAATGGTGAAAAAAATGATAAGTTCATAATATTTAAAGGAAAATAGAAGTGGATGAAAGAGTTACTAATGAAGAATCATGAGATAATGAGGAAGAAGAGTTTGTGTTTGTTTCAGTCAAAGAAGTTCAATCTGAAGGAGAAAAGGCACTGGTTTCTCATATAAGATAGAATGATGAATGGATTATAGACAATGGGTGGTCACATCACATGACCGGTGACAAGAGTAAGTTAATGTAAAGGAAGAAAAATCTTTCTTTTATGTTTATTTAGTTTTATTAGGGTTTGATTGTGTATTTCCCTAAAATTTACATTTAATTGAATTGTGTTGATTGTATATTGCAATTGTGATTAAGGAGAATATAAGATGCTCTTCTTCTATCCTCAAATGCACAAATGGAAGATCCAAGTTGATTAACCCCAAAGAAGGATCAATGGACAAATGAATCAACTATTTGGAAAAGAGAGTAAAGAAGGAGATCTTAAATTCTGTTAATTATTAAGTAAATATGATTTATTACAGTAATTGAAAAGGATAGGAAGAAGAACCAACCTTAAAGTATTGCAGATCAAATAATGTTGTTTTCTGAGGTCTGTACTCTATTTTTGGAAAAACTGAAGTATGATCCGGAACTGAAACGCAGAGACAAATGAAACCCAAAAATATTTTTCTGATCTGACACCATCTTATGAAAAAGGTCAACCTTGACCCACAAATGTCAACCCTGACCCAATAATGTCGACCTTGACCTGCACAAGTCTGACAAAGAATCTGTTTGCGAAGCTCGATAGAAAGCCAAAAAGGGTATCCAAATCTAGGTCCAAATCCATAGTCCTGAACCTGTACCTACAAGGAAAAGGGGTTTGGTTATTTGGGGGGAGGGGTTTTCCTTGGTCAAACCCCAGTTTTGGAATTAACCTTAAAGTATAATTGAAATTGCATAAAGATAAACAAAGTAAATGCACAAATTCACCTTGCTTGAAAAAGTCCTTGTGGAGGATTCGAATCCTTGAGTCCACAAGTATGTATGCACCAATATGTAGAATTTAGAATGGTAGGATGTCTTCAATCTCTTGCTTGTAGATCTCTAAAACCAAGTCTTGAATGGGTTCTTGATTTAGAGAAGGCTTGGAAGAAGGTGGATGGAGAGATCACCAAAAGGGCACTATGTAGCTTGAATCCTTCAATGACCTCCCATGGATCTCTTTGAATACTTGAAGGCTTGATGGTGGATGAATCCTTACTTCAAATATTTCTTGATTTCTTGCTTGAATATTCACTTGATGATGGTTCTCAATTGCTCAAGGATGCTTAGGCTTCAATAGAGGACTTAGAGAAAATGAGGGGAGAAAGGATTGCTCTTATGTGAAATTAGGGCACAATCTTCTAAGGAGGCCGACATAGGAGAATTAAATTCCCATTAAAGACTTTAACCCTAGGAGAGGACCTATATTAAATATAATTTAGGAATCAACACTTTGAAACCTGAAACAGCTAACCCGGAAGCGGGAAATAACTTTTGCAAAGACCGACATCTAGAAACTGCAAGACCCCAAAGTTTGAACCCTGGGTCAAGGTCGAGGTCGACCTTGACCTAGGTCAGGGTTGAGGTCGACCTTGACCTAGGTCAGCTCGACCTTTACCTAGGTCAGGGTCGAGGTCAACCTTGACCTAGGTTAGGGTCGAGGTTGACATAGACCAAAAAGGTTGACCCTGACCTTGAAGTCCAGAATCTCAGGTCTGCAGTCCAGAATGCAGAAATCAGGCTGGAAAGAAGTGGAAAGAGGGGCAGAACAGGGGGAAAGACAGGTCTAACTCAAGAACCCATTCAAGATGCTTGATATGACCCCAAACCACTTACTTGGAAGGCTAAACAAGTCTACAATGGAAGTGCTTCCATTTTTTGACTATACATTTAGCCCCCACTTTAGCAAGAGTATGAGCTCAACACAAAATCTTGGTAAAGGAGATCATACAGAAAAGACAATCTTATTGGAATCAGAAGGGACAAAGAAATCCTCTAGCCCCCAAGAGACTTAAGTCTTTATCAACCCTAAGATCACCATAAGAGAAACATCACTTAGTTAAGAAGAGAGAGAAAGGATGTGATTATCTTGCCCAATGAGAACTTATGTTCCATTGTGAACCACACAAAAAAAAACGTAACTGGAAAGATGGAGTTGAACTGCCTAGTGAATGTGGCTACTCACTAGTCAACTCATTAGGGAGATCCATTCTTAAAGGGATAAAAAATATTGTAATTTGAAAACTGGTGGGATTAAGATATCCGTGTAATTTTAAATAGGAGGGATCAAGAGATCCTAAAAAGTAAAATGTCCATGCTTTAAAGATTCATTTTTTTTAAAATCCATAAAGGGAAACATTTTTAAATCTTGAAAAATATTTTAAACATGTGTCTGTGCAAAAGTGAGTAGAGTGTATGCCCCCACATTAAAGTCATTGCTAACATTTTAACATGAGCAATGGTTTTAACGGAAACATAAACTACTCTACGAATCATGTTTCCACTGCGAGATGCCCCCAAAGGAAGACGAATCACGGGAAATAAAACATAAACATACATAAGAACACAAGAGGGATCTACCTAATGTGGGGTTAGTATGATCATAAGATAACATGTACATAGAAATATGATATTATTGCAAGTGGATTGACATCATTCCCCAAAGAAAGTAGAACTACAATCACAAAGGAGGAAATAAAACTTAAGAGTTACGAAGAAGAATCTTTTTGGACCACAACATGGAGACCAAAAAGAATTAGTGCTACCATGTCGCAGATCCAAGTAGATTATAAAAGGAAAATAGTTACAAAAAATAACACAAGTACAACATAACATGAAACAACATATAGAAGAATGAAGATACACATAGAGGAATTTGTATAATAGGTTTGATTCCTTTATCACCTTGCACAAACAGAGTAACAAGGGTCATATAAAATAATCTAACAAACATTTAAAAACAAATTACAGGAGAAGCACATTACAACATACAAACACAAAGAGGGCTACCATAAAGGATGAGCCAATCAAGCATGTTGTCAACCCTCCCCATCTTGGTTTATGTTATTGATGGAAAGTGGGCAACTCGCAAGAGGGACTATATCCAATATAGTAGGAATGATAGCCAGTTCCAAACAAGGATCCTCTTGAGAATCACAAAGCTCAATACTAGGTGTAATTGTTAATTGAGTTGAAAGCATATGAGGTAAATCAATATCAAGATCAATGGTTTCATATTCATCACTAAGATCAATAGGATCATCGAGAGTGTCCTCCTCATCAAGGTTGATTGAAATGGGTTCTAAGATGCGAATAGGATCATCATACTCGTTCATATTAACATCATTATGCATATTGACTTATTTTGACACATCAGGCATAGGTTGGTCGAAAGTAGGTAATGAGTTTTGAATCACAGAAGCACGGGCTCTAGCATTATCTCTACACTTCTTACGACGTTCATTAGTAGATTTTTATGTTTAGCTTTGGTTGGCATATTTTGAGAACTAGGACGAATGACAACAGGTTCCTTCACAGGTTCTATAGGAAGATTCTCCACAGGTTCTATAGGAAGATTCTCAATAGGTTGTAATGAAATAGTAGAAGTTTGATTAATATTCTTAGCAACAATGGATAAAGGAGGTATTGCAGGAGTAGGCAAAAGACCACGGTTGGAATCAATCTGAGGCATACTTAACTCAAAAATTTTGCAATGTTTGTCAGCTTGATATGCGTGAAAGAGATGATCAAGGCGAGGAGGACATGAGTTAGGTAATGAGGGCCAAAGGAAATCAAGAGTAGCACAATCTCTAGGCCTAGAAGATGCATAGAAGCTATGATTAATCATTTTGACTTCTCCATTATGAATGAGCTTAAGACATTTATGAATAGGAGAAGCAATAGCATGCATAGTAGTTATCCAAGGTAGGCCAAATTAGATTTGAAATTGATCAAAAGTAGGAATAATGATGAAAGTAGTATCTACAACTTTACCACAAAGTTCAACAGGTAAGTTAATAGAACCAAGTGCAGGATAAAGAAAGCCATTACAAGTTTGGATCCATGCATCAGATGGATCACAATAATCATGTTGTAGGCCTTTCATAAAAATATTTTCCTCAGTAATGAAATTTATTAAAGATGTGGGATCAACTAGACAACCACGAGTAGGTATCTTAGCAATCCTAGCATCAATATAAAGGGGACCATCAGGAGATTTAATCATTTCAAAATTATCAAAGGTAATTAAAGGTTCCCTAGGTCGCTTATCCTTAGTTTGTTTTTGAGGTTTAGGTGGAATTGGAAGTTGAAGTGGAGGTGAAGGATCTTGAATAGTAAGTTGAGATGGCACAACACTCTCCACATGATTAACAATGTGATTAAGATCATCCATCTTTGAATCGTAAATGATATCCACAGAAGATGGTTGAGCTATAGTATTCGTATCATGTATAGGTAAAGGATTGGTATAGATTTGAAGGTTTTGATTAGGAGGAGAAACATACTTATTCCCATTACCATCAAAATTATCAATAGATAAAGATTTAGAATAAATTAAGTCTTGGATTTTATGCTTTAGAGATTAACATTTTTCAGTATCATGGCCATTCTAGCAATGGTATTAGCAGAAAGATTTAGAATCAAAGGATTTTGAAGCTATCATGGTGGGAAGAAGAGGTTGAATAGGAGGCAAGGTAATCATACTAGCACTTAACAAGCTACTCATTATAGAATGCAAAGTTTTAGAGAGAGGAGTAAATGTATGATTCATACAGAAAGCAGTGGATGCAGAAGTAGCATTATTGGATGTAGCCGCAACTTGATCAGCAACCGCATTCATCTATTTATTAATCTTGACATAGTTGTTAGGTTTCTGAAACTTATTAGGATCAGGAGCATTGTCACTCTTATCAATGGGAACAAGAGCCATTGGAGTGTTTCTCTCAAACTGACTCACTTGTAATTGATAATGGTGAAGTGTTGCACATAGTTGTTGAAAGGAGGTAAATTCAGTAAGTAGAATCTTATCTCTAATATATTTTTGTAAATTTGAAATAAACATATGTTGAATATCAATATTAGGAAAATGATAAGAAATCTGAGCATGCAAATGCTTAAATCTACCAATAAAATCAGTCAATTTTTCCTTAATGTTTTTTTTACAATGCATTAAATCATATAAGGACACTTGTGGTCCAATGTTATTTTCAAAATATTGAATAAAGGAATTAGAAAGTTTAGGAAAAGAATCAATAGAATAAGGAGGTAATGAACAATACCATTGTAAAGCCTTATCTCGAAAGGTTCGAGCAAACAATTTAGCTAAAATCCTATGGTCATGAGAACAATCACTACAAAGGATTTGAAATATTTTAACATGAGTAACATGATCACCTTTACCATTGTAATTCTCAAGATGAGGCATATTGGCTTGCTGAGGGACAGTAGCATGAATGATGTCTAGGGATAAAGGACCACCCATGTCGCATGTAGGAATGCTAAATTTGGATTGAGTTAAAGATGCAAGTTGTTATTGTAAGGATGACACAGTCTGAGCCAAACTAATAATTGTAGAATCATTATAGGAAACATGTGGCATAGAAATATTAGGAATGCTAGGAAAAGTGTAAGAAGTAGTAGGAATAGAAGACAGAACCAGTGGAACATTAGGAACCACCGTTGGAAGAGGATTAGTATAAGTAAAAGGTACACTATGATATGAAGGTTGTGAGGTAGGTAAAGATACCAGTGGAACACTCACAGGGATAGGTGCATTTGGGAGAGAAGTTGTTATCAAAGGAGGAGTGTAAGTGGGAATACTAGGTAGAAGAACAGAAGAAGGTCCTATGCTAGTGATAATAGGTGTGAATCCTAACTCTTGAGCTTCTTGAGCTAAAGGTTTAACATTCAAATTCACAAGATGAGTAATACTACGCAAAAAATTAATACCTTGATCATTATCACGGAGGAATTTCTTAAGAGTATCTATAGCTTGGATAGAATCTTGATTATGGTTTTCTTGGATAAGCCAATTTCCCATTTTATCAAGTTCGGTTGAAAGGTTTTGCACTTGTTCAGGAGGAACTCTTAAAGCGTCATCTTCATCATGAGATGAGTGAGAAGAGTTATGCTCCATAGAAGGATTGGAATCATGAGTTATCAAATTATCATCAGGAATCCTAAGGAAAGGAGAGGAAGACTTAGGGTCAAAGGAACCCATAAGTCTACGACTTCTTCTAATTGGGATACTATAAGTAGGACTAGAGGTGGTAAAGCTCATACATCAATACAATGCAAATAGATTAACAAAAAAATTTGATTTATTAATTTTAAATGTAATTGAAAGAACATGCAAGATCTAACATAAACAATGTAAATCTAACACCAAAAAGAAAGAGTTGTCTATCGCGGGTTCGCCAAAATGTAAAGGAAGAAAAATCCTTCGTTTGTGTTTATTTATTTTTAGTAGGGTTTGATTGTGTATTTCCATAACCTTTAAATTTAATTGAATTATGTTTATTGTATATTGAAATTGTGATTAAGGAGAACATAAGATGCTCTTCAGTCCTCAAATGCACAAATGTAAGATCCAAGTTGATTAACCCCAAAGAAGGATCAATGCACAAATGAATCAACTATTTGGAAAAGAGAGTAAAGAAGGAGATCTTAAATTATGTTAATTATTAAGTAAATATGATTTATTACATTAATTGAAAAGGATAGGAAGAAGAACCAACCTTAAAGTATTATAGATCAAAGATTTTTTTTTTCAGAGGTCTATACTCTGTTTCTGGAAAAACTGAAGTATGATCCAGAACTGGAACATAGAGATGAACGAAACCCATAAATAATTTTCCAATCTAACACCGTCTTATGAAAAATTTTGACCTTGACCCAAAAATGTCAACCTTGACCCAATAA
Organism: Thuja plicata; assembly: GCA_018584345.1. Taxonomy (NCBI): domain Eukaryota; kingdom Viridiplantae; phylum Streptophyta; class Pinopsida; order Cupressales; family Cupressaceae; genus Thuja; species Thuja plicata. The sequence goes on from MU224699.1 coordinate 416,146, forward strand.
GGTCGACCTTGACCTGCACAAGATCGACAGAGAATCTGCTCACAGAGCCCAACAGAAAGCTAAAAAGGGTATCCAGATCTGAGTCCAAATCCACAGTCCTGAACCTGTACCTACAAGAAAAAGAGGTCTGTTTTTTGGGGGAGAGGGGTTTGCCTTGGTCAAACCCCAGTTTTGGAATTAACCTTAAATTATAATTGAAATTGCATAAAGATAAACAAAGTAAATGCACAAATTCACCTTGCTTGAAAAAGTCCTGGTGGAGGATTCGAATCCTTGAGTCCACAAGTATGTATACACAAAATATGTAGAATGTAGAATGGTAGGATGTCTTCAATCTCTTGCTTTTAGATCTCTAACACCAATTCTTGAATGGGTTCTTGATTTAGAAAAGGCTTGTAAGAAGGTAGATGGAGAGATCACCAAAAGGGCACTATGTAGCTTGAATCCTTCAATGGCCTCCCATGGATCTCTTTGAATGCTTGAAGGCTTGATGGTGGATGAATCCTTGCTTCAAATATTTCTTGATTTTTTGCTTGAATCTTCACTTGATGATGGTTCTCAATTTCCCAAGGATGCTTAGGCTTCAATAGAGGACTTAGAGAAAATGAGGGGAGAAAGGTTCTCTTATGTGAAATTAGGGCACAATCTTCCAAGGAGGCAAAAATAGGAGAATTAAATTCTCATTAAAGCTTTTACCCCTAAGAGAGGACCTATATTAAATATAATTTAGGAATCAACACTTCAAAACCTTAAACAGCCAAACCAGAAGCGGGAAATAACTTTTGCAAAGACTGACATCCAGAAACTGCAAGACCCCGAAGTTTGAACCCTGGGTCAAGGTTGAGGTTGACCTTGACCTAGGCTAGGGTCAAGGTTGACCTTGACCTAGGTCAGGGTTGAGATCAAAATATACCAAAAAGGTCAACCCTGACCTTGAAGTCCAAAATCTCAGGTCTGCAGTCCAAAATGCAAAAATCAGGCTGGAAAGAAGTGGAAAGAGGGGCAGAACAGGGGGAAAGCCAGGTCTAACTCAGGAACCCATTCAAGGTGCTTGATATGAACCCAAAACACTTACTCAAAAGGATAAACAAGTCTACAATGGAAGTGATTCCATTTTTTGACTATACAATTAATAAACTTGATGAGTTTGATGGTGGTGTGGTAAGGTTTGGTGATAGTGCACCTTGTTTGGTTAAAGGTTAAGGAACTATTTCTTTGAATGGAAAGATTAATACTAATGATGTCTATTATGTGGATGGTCTAACACATAATTTTTTGAGTGTGAGTTAGCTGAATGATAAAGGTTATAGATTGGAATTCAAAGGAGGAGTGTGCAAAATTATTGGAAGCTGCGGTGATGAGATTTCTATCGGTAGGTAGACTAGAGGTAATTTATTCCATCTGAATACTACTGTGAAAAATTGTTTGGTTGCAAAGGTTAAAGATAGTTCGTTATGATATAAAAGGTTTTGTCATGTAAACTTTTATATTTTGATAAAAGTGAGTAAGACTAATGTAGTTAAAGGATTGCCTTGAATAGTCAAACCAGACAACATGATATGTAAATAATGTCAGCTGGATAAGTTAACTAGTTCTAATTTCAAGAGAAAATCTTTTTCATTTGAGAGGATGCTTGATTCGATGCATACTAATCTTTGTGGGCCTATAAGACATAGGATTTATGAAGGTGAAAGATATTTCATACTATTTACTGATGACTATTATAGAATGATGTGGGTGACTTTCTTGAAGGAGAAGTCTAATGCATTTCATAAATTCAAAGCATTCAGAGCATAGGTTGAGAAGGAATCAGTAAAGAGTTTGAAATTTTTAAGATCTGATAGAGGTAGTGAGTTTATTTCTACAAAATTTTTTAAGTATTGTGAATAGAATGGAATCAAAATATCTGCCTCCTCTATCTTTTTGATGTGTTCAGAGGTGAGTTTGCATCTGTCCATGTAGTTTGCTATAACCTTCTTTCCTTTTTCTATCAATTCTTTCAACATAGACTAACCAATCTTTAATGAGTTTAGATCTAAGGTAAAGTTCTTTATGAGTTCATTTAATCTTTCCTTTTTATACTCATCTTCTGCAATTCTCGTGGTCGAGTCTACTAAGCTTGTAAAATGTTCTTTGAAGCTTGTTAGGATGTTGTCTACATCATCAAGTGATTGAATTTTCGCTACTTTCTTTTCCGCAGGCACTAGGTCATTCAAAATGTTTACTGATTCCAATAAGAGAGGGTTTCTCATAACCTATTTCTCTTTGGCTTTTTCCATGGCTAGCACACTGATCTTTATTAAATCTTCTTCTCCCCATGCATCCAGACTTGCTGAGTCAGGAGTTAAACTTGACAACAATGAGTTTGATGGTTGAATGGATGGTGTGAATATAGTATTCTGACTAGTATACATGCATTCACTTTTTACTGGGATTTCCATAGCTGGTATCTCATTAGTTTGATTATTTTGTTCTTTATTCAAATATGTTGAATCATTAGGGGGGACTTCATTTTGCTATAAGGATGTGTCATTAGTGCATACCTCCTTTGTTTCTTCAGTGTTACAAATGCTTTATCAACTTTGTCCATATCATTATCAGAAGTTGTCATGGACATCTTGATATTATCAATCACTATAGTATCCCCTGAATCTTTTGCTATATCAGAAGTTATGGAGACTGAGGGCACTGACACCTGTGAACTTGTCTTAGGTGCATTCTGAATTACTGGTTCTACAACCTGTTTAGGAGGAACTTGAGTTTCCTTAGCTATAGGCGCCGTTGATGGATACATATGTCTATCTAGAAATACCCGCTCAAATGATTTATGAGTCTCTTCACCAACCAGATCACACTCCTTGTTCATGATATGGAGAATTCTTGTTTTGGTTCTTAGGTGCGGCTTTACTAAATCCAACAGAATGAATTTCTCATCATGCGAAAAAATCAGGAGAAGACTATCCAATGTTTCTTCTCTTATCCTCATATCCTCTTCAATTGCTTGTCTCTTTAACATATCAAGTATGTTTCATACCTTTTCTGGTATGATAGTTTTGAGTTCCAATACTGTCCTTTTGAAATTAATCATGTGAGAGATGATCATAGAATGAATCTATGATTTGTCTATCTCTTGATATTTGTCATATACATTCTTGAGAGATTCTAATCTTCCTTCATTAACAATTTTGTTCCTTAAGACATTAAGACTAGGTCTGAAACCTACCTCAGGAGGGACTTGTGTGTTCTTTACTTTTCTCATTGTAGTTCTTGAGGATGGATGACTTGTGGGAACTTGCTTTTTCCTTCTAGCCATCTTGCTAGGTATTGATGGTGGAGATGCTTCTAGAACAATGGTGGTTGATGGTGCAGATGTATCTTCATTTGATTTATTCTTATTCTTCTTAGGAATATCACCAGTCTTTTCCGTTTTTACTTCTATGGGATTCTTCTCAAGTTATTTGGCAATCTTAGCTTTTCTAGCTCTATCAAGATCTTCTTGTGTGACACCATGAAATTTTAGGATATTTGAGGTAATCCTTGATGCCTTCCTTTTTTTGTCAGCACTGTATAAAATAGAATCAACTTGATTTGTCTTTTCTCTGTAAGTAACCCATCTAGGTTCATTGGGATCCTTGGGCGTAGATAGGAGGACTTTTGCATAACCTTCCAAAACATGTTCTTCAACTTCATAACCAAAAGGGTGAATCCATTTTGTTGCAGGCTGAACTGCCTCTATGCAAGTACAGTCAGTCTCTACCATGAAGCATATGGTGTGTTTGTACTTCTCAACAATTTTATTAGGTATCCTAAACCTCTTCTACATCTTCATCCTAAAATTTTTGATATCCATGTCCATAGAATCCTTTGCACTACTCTCTAATGTATCTTTTAGTTATATCTGAGACATAGTGGGCTTGCTCGTATCTAGGTAAAGATTTGCAAATTTACCAACAATGTGGAAGTATAAATAGATGATCAAAGAGCCAAACCTAAATATCTTTCTCTTGTCATGCTTAATGTCTTTGATATTCTCTATCAGCTGTGCGTACAATAATTCATAGAGATTGTATTGAGTGTTATCTCTTGTTATCCTTATTTCTTCCAGAACTGTTGCTATGGACACACTATTCAGTCTGCTTGCTTGCTGAAACTTGTATCCAAGTATCATAGTGATTAGTTTGATGTCTTTCTCCTTAATGGGATCAATAGTCATCCCGTGCCTATCACTTCTAGATAAGAAGACTTGTTCAACCTGCTTCTTAACATCCTTGCTAGTAGGAAGAGTTGGTCCAGTCTTAGGAAGTCTAGTCATCTCATGAATTAGATCTGCAGTGATGCAGACAGGAACCTAACCTATCTAGTATAGATCATCATGTATCCTGCTCAGTAATATCTTCACCCATTATGGCTCATAGAACTCGTACGCATTGGAATACTCAAAGATACGATTATCAGTGAGATGCACATATTCATCCTTGAATGTATAGTCTGGTTTCATCATAGAACCCATGAGAGATGCAATGCTGTTGTCTCCAACTATTTCCTTCTTGCAATAAAAATATGCACGGATGTCTTCTACATGTACAACTCCAAGCAGAGTCCTAGAGAATGCTCCTTTGACATCATCTAGTATGGACTTGGATGAATTCTTCTTAAAAACAAATCTCTTCCTTTCAGCAATGTCGAATATAACAGGGGTTTCCATACTTACTTGAAACTAGGTTAAGTAGGGTTTCACGATGATTCTGAAATGACACAACTGCTAGGGTTCTAATCCAATCATTAATCCATTCAAAAACCAACTAATCCTGTAAGATGTAGTTCTTTGATGCTCAATGCTTATCTGCTTTCTGAATGCTTCAATCTCAAATGCAAAGTGAGGTTTTTAAGATATTTTGCCAATTTATATAAAGATCAATTGCATTTAATGCTCGTTACCATAAAGCGGTTTATAGAGAGAATTTCAAACTTTGTTCTGAACAAAGTAAAAGAATTGCATGGATGCATACAACCTTAATTTGTGATCACATGCATGAATCCATAGGCGCATACTCAGAGGTGAGTATACCAACCACGCAGGAGTTCAAAGCTAGAATAGCTCCCCCTAAGACCATGAGGGTCAACTATCCAGAAGTAGAAGGTGTGTCCACTAAGGATGCATCTACTACCTTTCTCTCTTCATTATCCTTCTTTACTTCAACCCATATTTTATCTGAGTTAGTTTTAGCTTCCACAAACTTAACTTCTCCTGATTCTTCAAACAAAGACTTCTTAGGATTCTCTTTTCCTTTTGTTCTTGATCTGCAAGACCTTGAGATGTGTCCAGCCTTTCCACATGAATGAAAAATAATAGGAGGTCTGATGTTGTTATTCATTATGTTGCATTTATTGGCTATGTGTCCATTGTAATTACACATCTGACATGTAATGTTCTACAAGTTTGTTTGAGGTTGATTTCTTTGATTGAATTGAGTTTGATTCCTTTGGTTTAGTTGTGGCTGATTTATTTGATTTGTTCTTCAATGAATAGCCCTATGACCAAACTTATTGTAGGAGTAACAGTAACCATTGAGGTGTCTTACATTCTTACAATCCCTTGCCAAGTGTCCATACTTGTTACAAGCATAGCAAGTACGGTTGACTCCTTGTGCTTATCTTTTGGTGGTTCTGCTTTGGTCTCTTCATGATTCTCAATTTTCTTTTCTTCTGAAGATTCTGTTTGAGATTTCTTTCTTTCTTGTAATGAGTTGAGTTCAATTTTAGCTAGACTGTATCCCATACCAGTGGTATCACCTTTTAGTTTTTGTGCATAAAGCTGTGATTGAATTAGATTAGAACTTGTGTGAAGTTTATCAATCTTGTCTTTTGCTCCTGATAATTCAAATTCAATCTTATTCTTGATGTTTTCTAATTCCAAGATTTTCATATTGGCTTGAATGAGCTCTTCATCTAACTATTTATTTTCTTTGTTCTTCTCTTCAATAGTTGTTAGACTATTAGTTAATTGATCATTCAATTCATCCATCTTATCCTTTATAGATAAGTTTTCTTCATTCAGTTTCTTAACCATTTTCCTCAAATCATTCATAGAGAAATCTTTCAGATCTTTTCTTAGTTTCTTGATAAGCATTTGTGAGCCATCAACTTTTAGCTTAAGTTCCTCATTTTCTTTCTCAGATCTGTCTAGATCTTTAAGGGCTACTTCAAGATTATTTTTTAGATGTTTGACTTCTACTGAATCCATGATCTCCTAAAGTGGTTAAATTTTTTTCTCTAAGGACCAGAGCTCTAATACCAATTGTTGGAAACACTGAGAGGGGGGGGGGTGAATTAGTGTTTAGCTAATTATTCAATTTCAGCACTTTAAACATAAATCAATTAGATATCACTTGAAGATTAACACAAGATCACATAACACATAATATTATTATGGGGAAAACTTTATTAGAGGAAAACCCCGGTGGGAATTAGTACCCACAAATATTGCACTGGTATAATGAACCTGTTAAAGTTCCTTTGCCCTGTTAATCTTTTAAAATGAAAGTACAATGACCTGGTTAAGGGTCTAACCCTATTAGGAGTCTTTTAAAAACAACCCTGTTAGGGGTGAGGACTCATTATCCAATATCTCACTTCTCAATGAGAAAGAAGGCTACAACCTCCTGAGAATAGATATGCACTATATCCAAAAGTGAACTGCTGTATGTGACACAGATGTCTGATCAGTTCCAGTTATGCGCTTATGCTCTTATCTTCTTTAAGGGTTCTATCTCATTCTGATATCTTCATACTGCTCTTTTTGTATGTCTTCTCTACCTATTTCTTCGACACACCAATATATCTTTACATTGCATATATATATGTTTATGCTTGAATAAATGCGACTATAAAAAAGACCTTAGTTGGCCCAAAAAAAACATTCACAACACTTCCAAATAAATTGGATTAAGCGTGTTTACAACAATGTTTAATATATGATTACAAACTTATTTCAATAGGCACTTAGCCTTTACATAATAAAAGATTACACGCTAATCAAAATCATGAAATTGGCTTCATACTTTGTATTCTGAACTGCTAGTGTACTTGTTCTTTCTGTAACTTGTCTATTCTGCCATTCCGTACCATGTCTTTATAGGATAAGAATAAAAACATACCATAGAGATTAAGTCTAAATTCACATATCCTGATCTGGTCATATGCACGTGCACTGATGCCTTGATCGACTACAAGTCACTATTCTATTATGTCTTCTACACTTAGTCAATTTTCACTTCATAGTTTACTGTCAAAACTTCATATGACTTTGTTGCCATAATGAAAACACAAAATAAGCCATATACTCATTGGGATTCAACTTACCAACATAGCTTTGGTCCTCTTTTCTGTAAGCCTAAATGCTTCAGGAAAAGATCAAATGATGAGGAAGGAACCTCCCAAGTTCTCAAAGGACAACTACCTAGTATGGTGTGATAGAATGAAGTTATACCTAAAGGGTATGAGACCATAATACTAGATGCATGTTACAAACATGTGTATCACCCCTGTATATCCATTGTAAGTACCCTATCTGATGTTGAATATGTTTATGTTTGTGAACTAGAGACTGCCTTTGATGTTTGGGAAAAGTTTAAAATTAACTATGCTGAAGATATTCATGTGAAGAAAGCTAAGGAAGACAGTCTTAGAGGAAAATATGATGACATGGAAATGGTAGAAGGAGAGAATATTACACAATATGGCCTAAGAATAAAATAAGTGGTTAGTGCTATTAAAGGTGGTGGTGGAACTATTGAGGAAGATTCTATGGTAAGTAAAATGTTAAGAACTTTATTACCTACTTATGCCATTAGAGTGTTTTCTATAAATGAGCTGAGAAAATTTGATAATGTTACTATAGATGGACTGATCAATAAGCTTACAACATTTGAGTTGAATAACTATGATAATAGTATTCCAAGGGTTGAAGCTACTTTCAAGACATCAATGTCTAATGTACCGGTAAGGAAAGGTAAGGAAACAAGTCATGATATTGATCACATGTCAATTTATGACGGGGAACTTGAAGCTATCTAGGAAGAATAAAGGAAACAATGAGAGCTTTAAGCTCTACTAGCAAAGAGATTTCCTAGAGGGACTGGTTAGTACAAAGGTAAACTTCCACTGGAATGTTTCTCTTGTAATAAGGTTAGAAATATTATTTCTAGATGGCCTAATGGTGAAAAAAATGATAAGTTCATAATATTTAAAGGAAAAGAGAAGTGGATGAAAGAGTTACAAATGAAGAATCATGAGATAATGACAAAGAAGAGTTTGTGTTTGTTGCACTCAAAAGTTCAATCTGAAGGAGGAAAGGCACTGGTTTCTCATATAAGATAGAATGATGAATGGATTATAGACAATGGGTGCTCACATCACATGATCGGTGACAAGAGTAAGTTAATAAACTTGACGAGTTTGATGGTGGTGTGGTAAGGTTTGGTGATAGTGCACCTTGTTTGGTTAAAGGTTAAGGCACTATTTCTTTGAATGGAAAGAGTAATACTGATGATGTGTATTATGTGGATGGTCTGACAGATAATTTTTTGAGTGTGAGTTAGTTGAATGATAAAGGTTATAGATTGGAATTCAAAGGAGGAGTGTGAAAAATTATTGGAAGCTACAGTGATGAGATTGCTATCGGTAGGTAGACTAGAGGTAATTTATTCCATTTGAATACTACTGTGAACAATTGTTTGGTTGCAAAGGTTAAAGATAGTTCGTTATGATATAAAAGGTTTTTTCATGTAAACTTTTATATTTTGATAAAAGTGAGTAAGAGTAATGTAGTTAAAGGATTGCCTTGATTAGTCAAACCAGACAACATGATATTGAAATAATGTCAGCTGGATAAGTTTGCTAGTTCTAATTTCAAGAGAAAGTCTTTTTCATCTGAGAGGATGCTTGATCTGGTGCATACTGATCTTTGTGGGCCTATAAGAAATAGGAGTTATCAAGGTGAAAGATATTTCATACTATTTACTAATGACTATTATAGAATTATGTGGGTGACTTTCTTGAAGGAGAATTCTAATGCATTTCATAAATTCAAAGCATTCAAAACGTAGGTTGAGAAGGAATCAGTAAAGAGTTTGAAATTTTTTAGATCTGATAGAGGTAGTGAGTTTATTTCTACAAAATTTGTTAAGTATTGTGAAGAGAATGAAATCAAGAGATAAATGTCTACACCAAGGACTTCACAACCAAACGGTGTTGCAGAGAGAAGGAAGAAAACCATAGTGGATGCTACAAGGAATATATTTATTCAAGGAGATGTACCAAAGACGTACATGAGAAAAGAAATCAATACTTCTATTTATATGCTAAACTGGATGCAAGTGTAAAGAAAGGAATAGATAAGACACCCTATGAGCTATGGTATGGTCACTCACCTAGTGTTAAGTATTTCAAAGTCTTTGGTAGTAGATGCTACATTAAGAGAGATGAAAATATAGACAAGTTTGATCCTAAGAGTGATGAAGGTATCTTTTTTGGGTTATTCTACTAAGTGTAAAGAATACAAGTGTTTCAATAAAAGAAATAACAACATGATTGAAAGTGATAATGTAAAGGTAGATGAATACCTTGACTAATTTGGTGATTCAAGAAAGCAGGTGACTAAATATTATTGGGAGATTGTGTATATTGAACTAGAAGTTCATGTACCAACAGATTAAAAAAATGAGAGAGAAGTGGTTTGATTGAAAAAATAAGAAGCTCCTAGACCTAAACCAGTGATAGCTAGGTATTTAAAGATGAATCATTCTATTGATAAGATTATAGGTGATAAGAATGTAGGTGTTCAAACAAGAAGAAATCTTAAAGAGAGTACATGTTTAATTTCCAAGTGTGAGCCTAAGACAACAAAGGAATCAATCAAGGATGAAGATTGGGTAAAATATATGGAAGAAGAAATTGAATAGATTGAGTAGAATGATACATGGGCACTTGTTCCTAGACCTGAAGATAACAATGTGATTGGTACCAAATAGATTTTTAGGAATAAAATGAATGAAGATGAAGATGTAATTAGAAACAAGGAAAGGTTTGTGTATAAGGGTTAGCTCAAGAAGAAGGACTAGACTATGGTGAGAATTTTTCTCTAGTAGCAAGGATGGAAGGGGTAAGAATTTTACTTGCCTATGCTGCTTACAAGAAGTTTAATTTTTTTCAAATGGATGTCAAGTTAGCTTTCTTGAATGGGATTCTTGAGGAAGAAGTTTATCTAGAAAAACTAGATGGTTTTGCATTGACAAAAGAGAAGGACATGGTATGCAAGCTACAAAAGGCATATATGGGCCGAAACAAGCCCCAAGAGAATTATATGAAAGGATACATTTCTATCATAATCAAATTGGTTTTGATAGACCAAGTGATGATAATAATGTATGTCTTAAAGTTGAAGGACTTAAATTGTTGTTAGCTAAAGTTCTTGTTGATGGCATAATCTTTGGTGGTAATAATGAGATGAGTGTAGTTTATGATGAAGAGATGAAGAAGGAATTTGAGATGTCAATGATTTGGGAGATCAAATTCTTTATTAGATTGCAAGTTTCACAACTTAAGAATGACATATATATCAGTCAATCCAAATATGTGAAAGAAGTAGTCAAGACCTTTGGTATGGATGACTCCAAACCAGTTGGAACCCCATGGTAACTAGATGTAAATTTTCTAAAGATTATGAATATAATGCAGTGGATGCTACTTTGTATATATCTTTGATCGGTAAGATGCAATATATTGTTCATAGAAGACTAGATATTACTCAAGAAGTTGGTATAGTGGCTAGATTTCAATCAAATCCTAAGGAATCTTGTATGGTTATAGTCAAGATGATACTTAGATATTTGAAAGGGACAATTGCCTATGGTCTGTGGTGTGCTCATGATGGTAATTTTTCTTTGAATGTATTTACTGATGCTAATTGGGAAGGAAACATTGATGATAGAAAGAGTACAAGTGGTGGTGCATTCTTTCTAGGTTAAAGGCTTGTGTCGTGGACAAGAAAAAAAATTGTATTTTAGAATCAGCTGCACAGGCAGAGTATGTTGCAACAACTACAAATTGCACACATATTTCTTGGATGAAGAATATTCTTGAAGGCATCAAGGAAAAGGTGACTGAACTAGTAACTATCTTTTGTGATATCACAAGTTCTATAAATATTTCCAAGAATCTTGTAATGCATTCCAAGACTAAGCACATTGCAATTAAGTATCATTTTCTAAGAGTGAAAGTGTAGGAGAAAGAGGTAAAGTTGGAATATGTACCAACAAAGGAGCAGAGAGCAGATATATTGACCAAGCCACTACCTAAGGATATGTTTAAGTACCTTAGAGGTAAGCTATGGATTATGCCCCTACCTAATCATAACTAAGATGTACGCACATCAATCTAGTGAATTTATTGCCATATATTGTTTCATCGTGGATTGATGATCAGAGGCTACTCCTTAGGGGGTGCAGTCAGACATAGAAGAAGATAGTTGCAGAAGATGATGTATTGGAATTATTGTGTCTTTAAAATTATCGTCAAAGGGGGAGATGGACAAGAGATGAAAAAGAGGTGAAGCAGTAAATAAGAGATGACTAAGAGACAACCTGAGATCGAGGTCTGATAGTAGAAAAGATATATCATTTAAGGGGGCATAGTTTATTTTTGATATCTAGAGAAACTAGATGATTACTTGGTATTGTTGGTGTTGCCATCAATGTGTTAGATAACAGAGAGGGGGGGGGGGGAATTAGTTAGTTCTCAATTATCCTACAGTCCCAAATTCTCCCAGATGTATATAACACCAATTTCAAACATTTAAATCAACTCAGTGAAATGTTAACTGTAATCTCAAAATTTAGTCCTATACTGTCTAGTCATCTACTGAGTAGTAGTAAATCAATACTGTGATTACTGATCAATGCAGATTAAGTAATGTGTAAAGAAAAATAACAATCCACAACAATCATAGACATTAACATAGATTTTTAACAAGGAAACCCTGCTAAGGAAAAAACCACCTAGGACCGGTAACCCAAAATATTTCACTCTTTTGAAGGTTAAATGTTACAATGCACACTATTAAATGTGACATGGTTAGAGGATTTATCACTAAAAGTTCTCTCTTGACCATGCATTCACTATGGGGTAAAAAAAATACTCAACATTCATTAAAATGTCATAATAAAGACTTTCCCGTCCTACTCAGTTAAGAGATTTATTTATAACAATGGTTAAAATGATACAGTAATGATCTGATTTAAATAAAACTATATTTGGATATTTTTCAGATATATACTAAGTGCATAATACCTCTGATCAATTTGTTCACTTCAGTTCCTCTGTTTCTTCATACTCTGTTCTGCTTGATATATGCTCTTTCCTCTATTGCTCGGTGTTGTATGCAGAAGTGCTCGGTTCTGTCTTTAACCAGTTTGATCATTCATGCATGAATTTTGCATGTGTACACATCATAGCATCATGTGGTTCATAATAAATCTCTTGTCTCTTATATAGATATCATAGCTCATTTAATTTCCATCCTTTAGATTTTGTCTCTTAATCTCTATCATTAATTTTTTTGCTTAAACCTTCCTCGACAGTTGTGTTAAAAACATGTTTCAATCTTCTTCATCTGATCATCCTTGAATTTTCATATCTGTTTGATCTTATCATTTACCTTAGAATCATAAATTTTCTAGCGCATCATTTTAGTCGGCCTCAGTTTGATTAAATCACTCGATCAATACCATGATGTGTCGGTGATCTCTAGCTCAGTTATCATTGTGCTCGGTATACACTATATCTACTTAGTGTTCACTGTTGCTTGGTGTATACAAAACTCTTCAATTTACTGACCACATAACTTTGTTTCTTCTTGATCTTTAACTCATAATAGATGTTTGTTACCATAATGATAAGCAAATAAGTTGACATCAATGACAATACATTAACTGATTAATGTCTATCATTACATCTCTAACTTAGTTGATCATCAATAAAATGACTTCAAACATACAATCAGTTGTAGTTCATCAATCTCTCCATTTGGGATTGATGGAAACACAATATGAAATATGCAATATGAAAATGCCATAGAATACCAAACTTCTCTTCTACAATTATATGCAAAATGTTGTAGCTCTCCCTAGATAATTGTATATATAATATGTATCAGCAGTAAAATATCACCATGCAGACTCTTTCTATAGATTTGACTTTTCTATTCTGGAGTCTTCTCTCTTTCTGTAGATAGATATTGCATTTTCTCTCCCTTTCTCTTTTCTCATTTTCTCCCTTGCAGTGGATAGATATTTCATTGATCATTCTCTCCCTTTAATGGATAGATATTTCATTGACCGTTCTCTCCCTTTGACAACAATGCAAAAAAGAAATGTACAGCTCTTCATTAGCCAAAAAAATATCTTTGTTGTTCGGTGTAGTAGTGTAAGTACCTTGTAGTGTACTGATATGCCATTTTCAGTCCAGTTCAACTTTGCATCAACATGATTGATATTCTGATTCCATGCAGGTTGATGCAACCTCCTAGTCAGCTTAGTGACCAATAGACAAGGGAGAAACCCCTAGTCTACCCCTCAAGTACTCAAATGTATCCTTTAGTAAGGGTTTAGTGAATATGTCAGCTAGTTATTCTTTTGATTGTACATATTCCAGTGTAACTTGTTTTTCTTGTACTTGTTCCCTCAAGTAGTGATATTTGATAGATATGTGCTTTGTTTTTGCATGCATCACCGGGTTGTTTGAAATATTTATTGAACTAGTGTTATCACAATAAATTATTACTGGGTCAATGATCTCTTCATTTGTACCTTTCAAAAGTTGTTTTATCCATGCAATATTTGAACAGTTCACAGCATCAGCAACATATTTTGCTTTTGCAGTTGACCGAGATATGCATCCTTGCTTTTTACTTATCCAAGTAACTAATTTGTGTCCCACAAAGAATGCTCCACTAGTAGTTCTCTTTCTATCATCAATGTTCCCAACCCAGTCAACATCTATGTAAACTTTCAATTCAAATTTATCTTCTCTTTTGTACCACAATCCATAATATTATGTGTTCTTCAAGTATCTAAAAAATCTTTTTACATTAGTCAAATGTGATTCCTTAGGATTAGAAGAAGATCTTGCTACAATTTCAACTGCGTGTGCAATATTTGGTCTTTTGTGTACAACATACATAAACTTTCCAATTATAGATCTATACAATGTCTGGTTTACCTCAGGTGTCTTATCCTCTGTCAATTTGCATCCTGTCACCATAGGTGTTCTGACTAGTTTTGATTCTTCCATTTTGAATGTCTTCAGTACTTCCGTAATGTATTTGGATTGCGTAATGTAGATGCCTTTAGTCTGTTGTAAAATTTGCAATCCAAGAAAAAAATTGATCTCTCCAAACATTGACATTTCAAATTCTTTCCTCATTTCATCAGCGAATGATTTGTATAAGTTATCATTACCTCCAAATATAATATCACCAACAAAAAATTCAGAAATAAGAGTGTTATCTTTATTTCCTCCTTTCAAATACAAATTGTTGTTATCACTTGTTCTAATAAATCCAATACTGATAAGATAGAAATGTAGTCTTTCATACCATGCTCTCGGTGCTTGTTTTAGTCCATATAAAGCTTTGTGTAACTTACATACCATGCTTTCTTGAGTAGGATCAACAAAACCTTTAGGTTGTTCAATGTATACCTCTTCTTCCAGTATTCCATTCATAAATACAGATTTAACATCCATCTAATATACTTTGAATCCTTTGTAGGCAACACAAGCAAGTAATATTCTAACTCCTTCAAGTATAGCAACAGGTGCAAAATTTTCTCCATAGTCAATACCTTCTTCTTGTGCATACCCTTTGCATACTAGTCTTGCTTTATTTCTAGTTAAATCCCCATTCTCGTTCAATTTGTTTATGAATATCCATTTGGTACCAATTACATTCTTATCACTTGGTCTATATACTAATGTCCATGTTTTGTTTTTCTCTTTCTGCTCAATTTCTTCTGTCATTGCATTAATCCATTCTTCATTTATAAGTGCATCTCTAATAGTTTTAGGTTCAAATTCACAAATGAAACATGTGTTGTTATTCAACTTACTTCGGGTCATCATGCCAGCTCTTTTATCTCTAATAATTTGATTATGTGGATGATGTCTTCTTACTTATTTGGCAAGTAGAGGTTCAGTTCTTTGTTCTTCATTGTTTTCTCCATTTGGTATTTCATCATGATCTTCAATTGCAACATCTTCCTGATTCTCAGTTAGTGCATCTTGATGCTTGGTAACATTACCCTGTTGCTTGGTAATGTTAGGCATTTTCTCAGGCAAGGTATTAGGTTCTTCAATGTAAACCAATCTACCATAATCTTCTGGTTCTCTTTTTCTTTCCTCTTCATTTTTCTCACCATATTCATCAACTTTTACATTTGCACTTTCAATGATTTTGTTAGAAGACTTGTTCAAACATTTATAAGCTTTTTTCTTAGTAGAATATCCTAGAAATATTCCTTCATCACCTTTTGAGTCAAATTTCCCATTTCTATCATCTTTCAGAATATAACATTGACTTCCAAATATTCTAAAATAACTCACATTAGGTGTATAACTATACAATAATTCATAAGGTGTCTTGTTTGTGTCTTTCTTCAGTTGTACTTGGTTTAATATGTATACAACAGTGCTAACAACTTCTCTCAATTATTCTTGTGCAACATTCTTTTCAATCATCTATGTTCTAGCACAATCTACAATTGATCTATTTCTTTTTTCAGTAATCCCATTCTACTGTGGTGTTCTCGGTGCAGAGACCTGTCTCTTAATTCCATACTCATTACAAAATTTAGTGAACTCATCAAAAATAAATTCACCTCCTCTATCAAATCTCAAACATTTTAGTTCTCTACCACTTTCTTTTTCTACTTTAGCTCTGTACCATTTGAACATCTTAAATGCTTCAGATTTTTCTTTTAAGAACATAACAGTCATCATTCTAGAGTAGTCATCAATAAATAAAATAAAGTATTTGTCACCATAACAAATCTGTGTTCTCATTGGTCCAGATAAGTCTGCATGAACTAACTTTAAAATATTATTAGAAGATAAATTCTTTCTCTTAAAACTAGATTTTCACATTTTTCCCATTTGACAATTCTTGCACATAACATGATTAGGTTTAGATAAACTTGGTAAGCCTCTTAATTTTCTTTTCTTACAGATCTGGACCATGTTTTCAAAATTTACATGACATATCCTCTTATGCTACAAACATATGTCTTCATTCTTATCTATCAAAAAAGTAGTTTAAGTAGGGTCAAGATAGAGTATATTAACTTTTAATTATTCTCTAGTGCCGATCAACTTTCTTGTTCCATCATAAATTCTAGTTTTTCTGTTTTCAAATGCAACTTGGTGACCTGTGTTATTCAAATGTGAAACACTCAACAAATTATAATTAACTCCTTTCACCCAATATGCATTCTCACATGTTATCTTTTTGTTTAGCAATATAGTACCTTTTCCTTTCACTTGACAAGGTGTATCATTTCCCATTCTAATAGATCCACCATTATAATGCTTAATAAATTCAAATTTTTCTTTATCTCCAGTCATGTGATGTGTGCAACCACTATCAATAAACCAATTGTCATGCTTGCTAACTTTAGAAATAAGTGATGTTTCAACACACCTTTCATCTTCTTCTGAATCTTCTTTTAAAGCTACAAATATTGTCTCAATGTCTTCATCAGTGTTGGTGTCAGTGTTTTTATCTTTATCTTCAGCAATGTAACAAGCCTTTTTGCCTGTCTTTGTAATCTTAGTTACTCCTGTCATACTATCGGATGCTTCTATATTCTCGATCATCTTTTCTGTCATTAGATCTTTCATTTCTTTCATCAATTTTTCTATTTGGGCATCTAACAATAAAGTGTCCAATTTCTTTACAATTAAAGGATATCAAAGGTAGTTTACCTTTATACCTTCCTTTACGTTTGTGCAATCTTCTATCCATTGATGCTTCAAGTTCATCAAGTTATTTATCATCACTGTCACTATCACTTCTTATCATGTGTTTGTTATTAGATTTACTAATTTTCAGAGAGGACATAAATGCAGACTCAACAGTAGGAATAAGACTATTGTCAAAATTATTTAGCTCAAATGAAATCAGTCTACCAACAAAGCTATCAAAAGTAATATTGTTTCTAGGTGTTTCTCTCATTTCTAAGCATCTTACTCACAATAGTGTCTTCATCAATAGTACCACCTACTCCACAAATAATATTCACAACCTCCTTGATTAGGTTATTGTACTATGTTATGTCTTCTCCTTGTTTCATTCTCATGTCATCAAATTTTCCTCAGACTTTCAACTTTAGCTCTTTGCACATTTGCATCTCCTCCATAAACTTGTGTAATCTTGTCCCACATCTACTTGACTGATGTACATGTCTTATCCTCAAATTCAACATCATTTAGTGAAGAAGCAAGTTCTACCATCATATTATTGTGTTCATGTTTCTCTCTCATCTAATTAATAGTCAAAGGTCTAGTAAGTAGGATGAATTCTGTATCTAGGTATAGTGTTGTGTCATCTTCAATCCCTGATAGGTATATTATCATTCTTCTCTTCCATGTTGAGAAGTTCTCCTTGTTCATATTAGGTGCATCTCTCTTATACATCTTGTGGTCTTTAGCTTAAGTCCTTGAAAACTTTCCTTCTAAGCACTGTATGCTCTGATACCAATTGTTAGATAACTGAGAGGGGGGGTGAATCAGTTAGTTCTCAATTATCCGATAGTCCCAAATTCTCCCAAATGTATATAAAAAAAATTACAAACATTTAAATCAACTTGGTGAAATGTTAACTGTAATCTAAAACTTTAGTCCTATACTGTCTAGTCATCTGCCGAGTAGCAATAAATCAATACTGTGATTACCGATCAATGTAGATTAAGTAATGTGTAAAGAAAAATAACAAAAAATAATCATACACATTAATACATAGATTTTTAACGTGGAAACCCTGCTAAGGGGAAAACAACTTGGGACTGGTAACCCAAAATATTTCACTCTTTTGAAGTGAGATCAGTTAAGAGCCAACACTGTTAAACATTATAATGAACTCTGTTAAATGTGACATGGTTAGAGGATTTATCACTAACAGTTCTCTCTTGACCATGCATTCACTATGGGGTCAACAAGAAAACACTCAACATTCATTAGAATGTCATAATAAATACTTTCACATCCTACTCGGTTAAGAGATTTATCTATAACAATGGCTAGACTGATACAGTAATGATCTAATTCAAATACAACTCTGCTTGTAGATTTTTAGATCTATTCTAAGTACTAATACCTTTGATCAATTTTTTCACTTCAATTCCTCTTATTCTTCATACTCTATTCTACTTAGTATATGCTCTTTCCTTTGTCGCTCGGTATTGTCTGCAGAAGTGCTCGATTCTGTCTTGAACCAGTTTGATGAGTCATACATGAAGTTTTCATGTGTGCGCATCATAGCATCATGTGATTCATAATGAATCTCTTGTCTCTTAAATAGACATCATGGCTCATTTAATTTCCGTCCTTAAGATTTTTTAGCTTAATCTCCATCATTGATTCTTCCACTTAAACCTTCCTCGACAGTTGTGTTAAAAACACGTTTCAATCTTCTTCGTCTGATCATCCTTGAATTTTCTTATCCATTTGATCTTCATAAAAAATCTTATCATTTACCTCTGAATCATCAATTTACCAGCTCATCATTTTAGTCAGCCTCAGTTTGATTAAATTGCTCGGTCAATACCGTGATTTGTCGGTGATCTCTAGCTCAGTTATCACTGTGCTTGGTATACACTATATTTACTCGGTGTTCACTATTACTCAGTGTATACATAACTCTTCAATTTATCGACCACATAAAATTTGTTTGTTCTAGACCTTTAACTCATAGTAGATGTTTGTTATCATAATGATAAGAAAATAAGTTGACATCAATGACAATACATTAACTAATTAATCTCTATCATCACATTTGTAACGCGGTTGATCATCAATAAAATGAATTAAAAAATACAATTAGTTGTAGTTCATCACAATTCCAAATGGGGAGATTTTTGGCATAATTGATGCATAGTTATGTAGTGTAAGATTTTGATGCTGAAGTAATAATAGGTTGATCAGTTATGATTTTGTCATTGATGTCAACTTAGTGTTTGTTGGTTGACTGTGTACCTACTATGCTTATGTATGTTCAAGAGATTGAATTATAAGTTTTAGAGAGAATTGGAGTATGTGATCATAGAAGAAGACTAAGTGATGTCTCTAGGCACTGTATCTATGACCACACAAATTTATCTTATGTATTGAGTGAGTTATGATTGATTGAATGTTTTCAGGTTAACAAAAAGAACAAGATGATGCACAAGAAGAATGATTTGATGATTTTTTCAACAGTGTTTGGATTATGATGTTGTGGTCATAATGTGTGTATCTTGTATATTTCATGAGGTTGTGGTTGTGACTGCATCATGTTTTGATGATTAGAAGGCAAAGTTTCAAGTGACAGAAGGTTTTTCAACAAAGAGTTAAAGGTGTTCTTTAGAATAGTCAGTCAGATCCTTAATCAGTAATGATACATCGTGTTGCAATGAGTGTTTATGTGTTCAAGGGATAATGGTGATGTTTCTAATCGACGAAGATTGATGAGTTGGCATGTTTATGATCATTATGATCAGATTTATTGGATGTTGTGCAAGAATATTGAAGAATGTATTTTTTTTGACTTTTCTTTATCAAATCGATGTGCGATGAATTTGGAGGCCAACTTGAGTTTGTTAGAAAGTGTTCTAGATTTGTAACATGTTTTAGGGCTTTCTCACTGAGAGGGAAAGATTGTAAAATGGTTTTTAAGGAGGCTAATTGCCCTAATGAACTTGTATTGTATAATTTTGTAAAATGATGAAATATACAAGTGTAGATCATGGATGCAAAGGTGAAATCGAGAAGAGAAAGAAAAGAGAAGCGTGTTTGTAAGAAAAGAAGAGATTGATCTTGAACTAGATCTGTATTAGAAAAGGAAGTGATATTTTCTCAGATTATTTACTTGTTTATTCCTAACAACTTCATCAAGATAAATCCCTTAACTAGGTACATCCTAATATGTCTAAATTGTAAATCCTTTAATAGGGTGAATCTTCAATTATGATTTGAAATCCTTTAACCAGGTTACTCCTAACAAGGTAAACCTCTTAACACAGATAGAGGTAAATCCCTTAACCAGGTGACTCCTAACATGGTCTTGCTCTTAACCGGACATTCTTGTAAGCTTTTAATATGGCTAAGCTATTAACCGAGTGTACTTTTAAAAAGTGCAGATTTTAGTGGATTCCATCCCCACACATGGTTTTTCCCAGTTGGGTTTCCATGAGATAAAACTTAGGTGTTATTGTGTTGCATCATTGTGGATGTTTATTCTTATTGCTTAAGTTTTTCATGCAATTAATGTTTATTGATGCAAGTGGTTGAATGGTTAATGAAAAGTTGGAATTGTTTTATTATTGATTCGCACCCCTCTCAGTAATATTAGATATGATAATACTAAAAATTGGTATTAGAGATTTGGTCCTATTTTTGGTAAGCCTAAAATCTTGAGGAAAAGATCAAATGAGATGGAAGGAACCTCCCAAGTTCTCTAAGGACAACTACCTGGTATGGTGTGATACAATAAATTTATACCTAAAGGGTATGGGACCACAATACTGGATGCATGTCAAAAATAGGTATATCACCCATGTTGGAAGTCTGATTGCAGATGAACTAAAGGAACAACAAGAGGATACTCAAGAACATGAAGCCATTATAAGTACCCTATCTGATGTTGAATATGTTCATGTTTATGAACTTGACACTGCCTATGATGTTTGGGAAAAGTTGAAACTTATCTCTGGTGGAGATTTTCATGTGAAGAAAGCTAAGGACGATAGTCTTAGAGGAAAATAGGATGAAATGAAAATGGTAGGAGAGAATATTGCACAATATGGCTTAAGTATAAAAGAAGTGGTTAGTGCTATTAAAGGTGTAGGTGGAACTATTGAGGAAGATACTATGGTAAGCAAAATGTTAATAAATTTATTGAAGGTCCTTATGCCATTAGAGTGTCTGCTATAAATGAAATAAGAACATTTGATAATGTTACTATAGATGCACTGATTGGTAAGATTACTACATTTGATCTACCAACAGGCAAAAGTTTTTGATTCTTCCTATCTATGGGCTATCAGTACTCGATGTCAACTTTGTAATTCACCTCAGGGATCCTTTATTTTCCTATGGGATTTTGTAACTTTTACAGATGTATTATTATAAACACTTTTGTAATGCCTAAGGGATTTTTGTAGTAGTTTAGGGCTAGGTCTTCGTAGTGGGTTCCTCACACTTTTGGTTGGAAGTAGCTTTGGCTATCAGGGTTTGTTACTCCTCCAAAATTCATATTTTATGTATATGAGCAATGATTAGAGTTTTTCTTTCTGGTTCTTTTCTCTGGGATCTCTTTGAACCAGCTTATTATTATATTAATATATCAAGTGGCCCTGCCACCTTTTTCAAAAAAAAAAGATTACTACATTTGAGTTTAATAACTATGATAACAATATTCCAAGAGTTGAAGCTGATTTCAAGGCATCAGTGTCTAATGTATCGCTAAGGAAAGGTAAGGAAACAAGTCATGACACTGATCACATAGTTATGCCAGGGAACTTGAATCTATTTTGGAAGAAGAAAGGAAATAAGGAGAGCTTGAAGCTCTACTAGAAAAGAGATTGCCTAGAGGGACTTGTAAGTAAAAAGGTAAAATTACACTGTAATATTTCTCTTGTAATAAGGTTGGACATATTGCTGCTAGATGTCCTAATGGTGAAAAAAAGGATAAGTTAAAAAGATTTAAAGGAAAAGAGAAGAAACAATGCTTTGTTGAAGTGGATGAAAGAGTTACTGATGAAAAATCAGGAGATAATGAGGAAGAAGAGTTTGTGTTTGTTGCAATCAAAGAAGTTCAATCTGAAGGAGAAAAGACACCAGTTTCTCATATAAGATAGAATGATGAATGGATTATAGGAAACAGGTGCTCACATCACATGACTGATGACAAGAGAAAGTTAATAAAATTGATGAGTTTGATGGTGGTGTGGTAAGGTTTGGTAATAGTGCACCTTGTTTGGTTAAAGGTTAAGACACTGTTTATTTGAATGGAAAGAGTGATACTGATGATGTCTATTATGTGGATGGTCTAACACATACTTTTTTGAGTGTGGGTCAGTTGAATGATAATGGTTATAGATTGTAATTCAAAGGAGGAGTATGAATAATTATTGGAATCTCTAGTGATGAGATTGCTACTAGTAGGAAGACTAGAGGTAATTTATTCTATTTGAATGCTAGGTTTCAAACAATTGTTTGATTTCAAAGGTTAAAGATAGTTGGCTATGACATATAAGGTTTCATCATGTAAACTTTGATAGTTTGATAAAAGTGAGTAAGATTAATGCAGTTAGAGGA
The DNA here is from genome assembly GCA_018584345.1 of Thuja plicata. NCBI lineage: Eukaryota > Viridiplantae > Streptophyta > Pinopsida > Cupressales > Cupressaceae > Thuja > Thuja plicata. The sequence continues at coordinate 438,769 of MU224699.1, forward strand.
TTGCCTCAATTAGTCAAACCAAACAACATGATGTGTAAAGAATGTCAGTTGGGTAAGTTAATTAGTTCTACTTTGAAGAAAAAGTATTTTTCCTATGAGGGGATACCTGATTTGGTGCATACTAATCTTGGTGGGCCTATGAGACAGAAGAGCTATCAAGGTAAAATATATTTCATATTGTTTACTGGTGACTATTCTAGAATGATGTGGGTGACTTTCTTGAAGGAGAAGTATGATGCATTTCATAAATTCAAAGAATTCAAAGTATTGGTTGAGAAGGATTTAGGAAAGAGTTTGAAATTTTTAAGATATGATAGAGGTGGTGAGTTTATTTCTACATAATTTATTAAGTATCGTGAAGACAATGGAATCAATAGACAAATGTTTGTACCAAGGACTCCACAACAGAATGATGTTGCAGAGAGAAGGAACAAAACCATAGTGGATTCTGCAAGGACTATATTGATTCAAGGAGATGTACCAAAGACATGCTGGAGAGAAGCAATCAGTGCTATTGTTTATATGCTGAACTGGGTGCAAGTAATGAAAGGAACATATAAGACACCCTATGAGCTATGGTATGATCACTCACCTAGTGTTAAGTATTTCAAAGTCTTTGGTAGTAGATGATACATTAAAAGAGATTCCAAAATAGGCAAGTTTGATCTTGAGAGTGATGAATGTATCTTTTTGGGTTATTCTACTAAGAGTAAAGAATACAAGTTTTTCAATAAAAGAACTAACAAGATGATTGAAAGTGCTAATGTAAAGGTGGATGAATATCTTGACTAATATGGTGATTCAAGCAAGTAAGTGATTGAAGATTATAGGGAGATCATGTATATTGAACCATAAGTTCATGTACCAGTAGATCAAAACCATGATAGAGAAGTGATTCAACCAAAAGAAGAAGAAGCTCCTAGATCTAAACTGGTGATACCTAGGTATGTAAAGATGAATCATTTCATTGATAAGATTATAGGTGATAAGAATGCAGGTGTTCAAACATGAAGACAGATTAAAAAGAAGACATTTTTAATTTCCAAGTATGAGCCTAAGATAGTGAAGGAAGTAATCAAGGATGAAGATTGGATAAAAGCTATGGAAGAAGAACTTGAACAAATTGAGAATGACACATGGGCACTTGTTGCTAGACCTGAAGATAAAAATGTGATTGGTACAAAATGGGATTTTAGGAATAAACTAAATGATGATGAAGATGTAATTAGAAACAAGGCAAGCCTTGTGTGTAAGGGTTATGCTCAAGAAGAAGGACTAGACTATGGTGATACTTTTTATCCAGTAGCAAGACTGGAAGGGGTAAAAATTTTACTTGCTTATGGTGCTTATAAGAAGTTTAAAGTTTTTCAAATGGATGTCAAGTTATCTTTCTTGAATGAAATTATTTAGGAAGAAGTTTAGATAGAAAAACCAGATGGTTTTTCATTGACAAAAGAGAAGGACATGGTATGCAAGCTACAAAAGGCACTACATGGACTGAAACAAGCGCCAAGAGCATGGTATGAAAGGCTACATTCTAATTTTATTCAAATTGGTTCTTATATAACAAGTGATGATAGTAATGTATATCTTAAAGTTGAAGGAGGTAAATTATTGTTAGCTGATGTTTTTATTGATGACATAATCTTTGGTGGTAATGATGAGATGATTTTGGCTTTTTCTGAAGAGATAAAGAAGGAATTTGAGATGTTAATGATTAGGGAAATTAAATTCTTTATTGGATTGAAAGTTTCACAAATTAAGAATGACATATATTAGTAAATCCAAATATGTGAAAGAAGTACTCAAAACCTTTGGTATGTATGACTCCAAACCAGTTGGAACCCCAATGTTAACTAGATGTAAATTGTCTAAAGATGATGAATCTGATGTACTGGATGCTAATTTGTACTGGTGTATAATCGGTAAGATGTAGTATGTTGTTCATAGCAGACCAGATATTGCTTAAGAAGTTGGTATAGTGGCTAGATTTCAATCAAATCCTAAGGAATCTCATATGGTTGCAGTTAACAAGATATGTAGATATCTAAAAGGGATAGTTGACTATGGTCTGTGGTATGCTCATCATGGTAATTTTTATTTGAGTGTATTTACTGATATTGATTCGATAGGAAATGTTGGTGATAGAAAGAGTACAAGTGGCGGTACATTATTTCTAGGGGAAAGGCTTTTATCGTGGACAAGGAAAAATAAAAATTGTATTTCACCATCAACTGTAGAGGTAGAGTATGTTGCAGTAGCTATAAATTGACATAGATTGCATGGATGAAGTAGATTCTTGAAGGCGTCAAGGAAAAGGTGACTAAACTAGTCACTATCTTTTGTGATAACACAAGTTTAATAAATATTTCCAAGAATCCTGTGATGCATTCCAAGGCTAAGCACATTGCAATTAAGTATCATTTATTGAGAGAGAAAGTGTAGGAGAAAGAGGTAAAGTTGGAATATGTGCCAACAAAGGAGCAGAGAACATATATATTCACCAAGCCACTACCTAAGGATATTTTTTATTACCTTAGAGGTAAGGTAGGGGTTATGCCCCTACTTTATTAGAACTAAGATGCTATAGGTGCATCAATCTAGTGAATTTATTGCCATATCTTTCACTATGGATTGATGATCATGGGACTACTCCTTAGGGGGGGGGGGTAGTTAGACATAGAAGAAGACAGTTGCAACATATGATGTATTGGGATTATTTCATCTTTGGCATTATTTTCAAAGGGGGAGATGAACAAGAGATGAACATGAGGTGAAGAAGTAAATAAGAGATGACTAAGAGACAACTTGAGATTGAGATTAGAGAACATAAAATATATATCAACTAAGGGGGAGAAGTTTGTTTTTGATATCTAGAGAAGCTAGATGATTACTTGGTATTTTTGGTTGATTATTTATGATGTTGCCATTGATGTCAACTTAGTGTTTTTTGGTTGAATGTGTACCTACTATGCTAATGTATGTTCAAGAGATTGAATTCTAATTTGTAGAGAGAATTGGAGTGTGTGATCTTATAGGAAGACTAAGTGATGTGTCTATATGCCATATCTATGACCATAAAGATTTATCTTATGTATAGAGAGAGTTATGATTGATTGAAGGTTGACCGGTTAACATGATGTTACATAGGAAGAAAGATTTGATTATTTTGTCAACAGTGTTTGGATTCTAATGTTGTGGTAATAATATGTGTATCTTGGATATGTCATGAGGTTGTGGTTGCAACCACATCATGTTTTGATGATCGCAAGGAAAACTTTCAAGTGACATAAAGTTGTTCAACAAAAGAGTTAAAGGTGTTCTTTAGAACAACCAATTAGATCCTTGACCGGTCATGATGCACCATGTTGCAATGAGTGTTTATGTGTTCAAGGGATAGTGGAAATATTACTGATAGATGAGGATTGATGAGTTGACATGTTTGTGATCATTATGATTGGATTTATTGGAGGTTGTGCAAGAACATTGAAGAATGTATTTTGGTTTGAATTTTCTTTGTCAAATCGATGTGCGATGAATTTGGAGGCCGAACTAAGTTTGTTAGAAAGTGTTCTAGATTTGTAATACATTTTTGGGCTTGCTCATTGAGTGGGAAAGATTGTAAAACATTTTGTAATTAATTTCCCTAATGAACTTGTATTGTATAAATATGTAAAATGTTGAAATATACAAGTGTAGATTGTGGATGCAGAGGTGCGATGGAGAAGAGGAAGAAAAGAAAAGTGTGTTTATATGCAAAGAAAAAATTGAGCTTGAACTGGATCAGTATTAGCAAAGGAAGTGCTATTTTCTCACATGATTTACTTGATGATTCCTAATAGATTCATCAAGATAAATCCCTTAACTGAGTAGATCCTAATAGGTATGCATTGTAAATCCTTTAATAGGGTGAATCTTTAATTAAGGTTTGAAATCAATTAATGAGATTACTCCTAACATGGTAAAGCTCCTAATAGGGCTAGAGGTAAATCCCTTGATTGGGAGACTCTTAACAAGGTCTTGCTCTTAAACAGGCAATATTGTAAGATTTTAACAGGGCTAAGCTCTTAACTGAGCGTACTTTAGAAGAGTGCAGATTTTAGCGGGTGCCATCCCCACACGTGGTTTTTCCCAGTTGTGTTTCCATGAGAAAAACTTTGGTGTTATTATGTTGCATTATTATGGATGTTTATTCTTATTGCTAGAGTTTTTCATGCAATGCATGTTTATTGATGCAAGTGGTTGAATGGTTAATGAAAAGATTAAATTTTTAGATTAGTAATTTGAAAGGAAACTAAGTGTGTGGAAAATAGTTCCCAATGCTAAACTCCTGAGGAGAGGATCGCACAAATTCAGAATTAACCCTTATCAATTACATAATGATAATACAATTAACTTAGATGTTGCTGCAATAACATGTATACATAGAAAAATGAGAATGACACAATGATTTACCCTGGGGAAAACCTTTCGGTAAAAAACCCTAGCACTCCAAAACCTGCACAATGTATTAATCAAAACAGTTGCTATTTACAATACACTTGCAATGCAAGTTCTTTAAGGAGACAATCGACACTTGAAGACAAATCCAGAAGCATAACAACATTCTAACAATACACTAACTTCTCACTAAGCGATTTGCAACCCAAAAATGATTATATCATACACTTCTCTTTTTTAGGGCAACTTCCAAAGATAACTGTATTAGGGTTTTACCATTCTCCGAAAAAATAGGAACCCCAAAATTTTTTTCCCCGAACCCCACGCATTGTAGAAGAGTGTATAGTACTCAACATGATCAGTTTCCACATGTCTTGCATGTCTTCAACCATCATCAAATCTTTCACAATTAGCTCTTACAAATATTAATGACCATCATAGGAATCTGTCATAACTATTTCAGTCATGATTACCTTACACATTGTCCAAAGTGCTGACATTTGGAAAATAAACTCTACCACGGAAAGGGGTTCCTAGATCCACCTAGACCAATTTTGATCATCCTTGTCATCTTCCAAGTGGAGTGAAAACACAACATGCCCACTCAACTAAATGACAGAACAAATATCAAACTTAAATACATTATTTGCAAATAATTAATTAAAAAATAGATAATATCAAATGTAAGGAAATATACAAGGTTGAGACACCTTATTCCTAACATGATTCATCCTACCTCTCAATAATGTTGGACTAGATAATACTAACATAAACAATTATAATCAGAGAAAAGTTTCTCCAAAAGAAGATCAACCACTTGAGGTAGATCAAAGATGGCAAGTGAATATGTTGTCAAAGTAACAAAGTTTGATCGAATAAATTACACATTTTGGAATGCAAGGAAAAAATCATATCTAGACTCTATCTCATTCGGAGTTTTGGATACTATAAGAAGATTCTGCACTCCTCTTGCATCTGAAACTCCTTTTTCACTGGATGAAATCAAGGAACATGATAACAATGCAAATGATAGGATGCTATTATCAGTGGATTAGGAAATATAGAGTTGCTAAAATTCATGGGATGCAAGACTACATATGATGTTTGGGAGAAGTTGGGAAACATATATGAAGGAGATAAGAAAATAAAGAAAATTAAGTTATATAATTTGAAGCACAAATGATAGATTCTAAGAATGTTTGAGGATGAGATATAGATGACTATCTACACCAAGTAAATAAAATTGTTAGTGAAATTAGAGGGACTGGTTAGACTATAGAAGATAATGAAGTTTTCCTTAAGGTGATGAGAACTATGCCTAGACCCTACAAAACTTTTCCAATTTCCATTCAATAGAGTAATGATATGGATAAATGTACTTTGGAAGAACCCTATAGAGTTTACTTTGCCTTTTAGATGTATAAACTTAAAGATAGCCAGTCCAAGAAGAAAGATGCTATAATAAAAATATTGAGGATGAACTTGAAGAAAGCTATGATCCAGATGATGTAGAGGCAATTTTTGTTAGAAGACTAACATAGGATCTAGAATGTATAAAGGTAAGTTACCCTTCAATTTTTTCAATTGAGGAAGAGTAGGACATTATGCTACTAAATGTCTATTTAAGAAAGATTATAGGATTTCTGATGAGGATAAATAAATTTATAGAGAATAATTGAAGTACTAGGGTAGATAAAAAAGAGAAGGGAAATAAGATTTTTTTTCCAATGGAGAGTCATTCATTAAAATATGGAGATGGAAATGACTCAAATGATGAAGTGTTATTCTTGGATATTAAGGATCATGATAATAAAAAATATGAAACTAAAAATGTTGTGGAAGAAATTGCGAAGACAGTTTATCATGCAAGAGAGGAACCCATACCTTAGATCATTGATTCCAGATGTTCAAATCATGCGACAAGAGATAGAAGAAACAACTATTAAATAGAAAACTATGATGGAGGAATTTTCACATTTTCCAGAGAAGGCTCCACACCTCTATATGGTAAGGGAACCATATATATTGATGGAAACATAAATCTAGTGACTTCTATTATGTTAAGGGATAAACGAAAATTCTATTAAGTGTAAGTAAGTTGTGCAATAAGAGATTTAATATTAGAATTCATGGATCAAAATGTGAAATTAGAAAAGGTTCCAGAAGGATTGCAGAAGGTATGATAAATGAAAATATTTACTATCTTAAGAAGAAGACTGGAGGAAATTGTTCTTTCGCTTAGAGCAACGATATTGGCTATGATACAAAAGGATGACACATATTAAATTTGATGATATGTTGAAGATCAGTTTTTCCGATATAGTAAGAGACCTGCCCAAAATATTCAAGCCTTCTAACAACATGTGCAAAGAATGTTAGTTGGTAAAGCAGAGCGGGAACAAGTACAAAAGAAAGGAGTAATCAACCTCAAGATCATTGGAGTTGGCACACAAGAAAACCTATGTGGACCCACAAGGACAAGTAGATTGAATGGGGAAAGGTTATTTATGTTACTTATTGATGATTATTCTGGGATGACTTGGGTCACATTTTTAAGAGATAAAGAAAAATAATAGGCATTGCATGGGTTTAAAATTTCAAGAATTTGATTGACAGTCAAATGAATGCTAGAATAAAATGTTTGAGATTTTATACAGGAGGTGAATTTACATAATATGAATTTTATATATTTTATTAAGATCATGGCATTAGGAGACAATTGTCTACTCCCAAGACTTTGTAGAAAAATGAAGTAATTGAGACCTGAAGAATAGAATATTTATAGAAATGGCTAGAAGTATGATTTGAAATGTTAATCTATCTAATGTATACCAAAGAGATGTTGTGCACACTACTATTTACCTTCTTAATAGGGTTCAAGTGAGATACAATCATACAAAGAATCCTTATGAATTGTGGTTTGAAAAGACACCTATTGTCAAATATTTCAGGATCTTTGGAAGAAAATTATCTATCAAAAGAGATGAAGACATTATTGGGAAGTTTAATGTAAGATGTGATGAGGAAATACTTTTGGGATATTCTACTACAAGAAAGGCATGCCAATTTTACAATTTGAGGCTGAAGAGGGTTGTGGAATGTGCAAATGTATGAGTAAATGAAGAACTGAGTTAGATTGTTCCTAAAACTAAAATTGACAACTAGAACAAGTCCATATTACCCTTAAAAAAGAAAAGCGCAATCTAAAAATCAAAGATGGATCGGAGGAAGAAGAAAAAGAACTTGAGAAAGGACTGAAGACACTTGCTAAATATGTACAAAGACATCAATATAAAGATTTGATAATTGGAGACATACATTTAGAAAAGAAGAAGACTTGCTAAAATAAGTGGAAAAACAAACTATTATTTTCTATCCAAGGTACAACTAAAGACTTATGCAAAATCCAACAAGGATGAAAGTTGGATGAAAGAAATTAATGAAGAGTTGATTAGATAGAGAAGAATCAGATAGAGAAGAATCAGATAGGAACTAATTGGGTGTTCTAGAACATGCTAAATGAGGATGGACTAGTCACTAGAAACAAAGAAAGATTGGAATATAAAGACTATGCTTAAGTTGAAGGAATATATTTTAAGGATAATTTCTCTAGTAGCTAGAATGGAAACTATTAGAATGTTTCTTTCATTTCACACTCACAAGGATTTCAAATTATATCAGATAGATGTTATGTCTATGGATTTGAATGAAAAATATAAGAGGAAGTATATATTGAGAACTTGATGGTTTCAAGTTATAAGTGATCATGATATAGTCTATAGACTCAAGAAGGCCCTTTATGGACTAAAGAAAGCTCCTAGAACTTGGTATGCTAGATTGGACAAGTATCTTTTGCAACAAAACTTCAAGAAATGTATTGCAAATATCAATATCTATTTCAAGGTTGAAAATAATAAGTTAACAATAGTAATTGTATATGTTGATATTGTTTTTGGAGGCGATCATATTTGTAATAAATTTGTTGAAGAGATGCATAAAAAAATTTAAATGTCTATGATTGATGAGTTATTATTCTTTAAGTTATTAATAAAGAGGATGGTATTTTTATTTCATTGACCAAGTATGTTAAAGAGATGATGGAGAATTTTGGAATAGAGGGTTCTAAACTAGTTGCAACCCCCATGGCTACTAATTGTCAATTGAGAAAAGATGATAAATATCCAAAAGTTGATCAGAAGCTTTACAGATCTATGATAGAAGGACTAATGTACTTAACAACCTCAAGACTTGATATTATGCAAGCAATTATTTTTGGTTGTCAGATATCAAGCCAATCCTAAATAATCTTATGAAAAGAATTAAAGAGAATATTCAAATTTTTGAAAGTGACTCTAGACTTTAGATCATGGCATAACAAGGATGCTAATTGGGCCAGATCTGCAAATGATAGAAGAAATAAAAGTGGTGCTGTATTTTTATTGGGAGACATATTTATCTCCTAGACAAGAAAAAAGTAGGAATCAGTTTCATTATCTACTGGAAAAGTAGAGTATGTCACAACAATATCTTGTTATACCCATATAATGTAGATGAAGAAGAATCTTAAGGATATGAAGATAGTTTATGATGAATATATTCTAATGATGTGCGATAACACAAGTTCTACTAATATTTAGAAGAATATGGTAATGCATTCAAAGAATAAGCACATTTTCTATTGGTATCATTTCTTGAGAGAAAGATGTTGAGAAAAAGTAAAATTGGAGTATGTACCCATTAAGGGAAAACTTGCAGATATTTCACTAAGGCACTAACTAGGGATACTTTTGAGTACTTCTAGCAGTGGTTAGGGGTTATTGCCTCTCCTTTTTAAAGCTATATTTATAAGAGAGGTGCATATTTTAAAAAGGAGAATTTATGTCTATCTTTTTTCTCATGGATTGATGTAGTTGTTGATCTCAGGGGGAACAATGATGGTTGTGGTTTCTAGATTGCAAGAAACTGTTGTAGAGATAAAACTTTTGAAAGAGGGGCAGATGTGTTCCTAAATGTGTTATGTTTGGAAGAGAGAGATAGAGAACTAAGAGAGAGATAGAGAACTAAGAGAGAGTGGTATAGAGAAGAGATGCCCTTGGAAGAGAGAGTGACATAATTAGAAGATATTTTAGTCTTTGCACCCTTTGTCCTTAATGTCAAAAGAGGAGAGAAGTGTAGATAATGGGTCATCAAGTTGAATTGTCATTGGTGTTTCTATAAAATGAAAAAGGGGAGATTATTAGTGGTATAAGTTTGGTGTTATCATTGATGTCAATATAAGTGTGCATTAATGTCAACATGATGATGTTGTAGAGTACCTAATGAAGAGGAGTATGAGAGTTATGGTATGCAATAAAGAGCATCTAAAGTCTGATATGTAGGAAAGAGTATCTCACATATGATATGCGGGATATAGTATCTAAAGTATGACACTCAAGAAAGAGTATTAAAGTGCTCACATGATGTTTGATGGTGATAAAAAGTATGTGGTGTATCTAGAAGATGGAAGTATGAGAAGCTGAATTATGTAGGAAAGATCATTTGAAGTCCTTATGGGAGAATTCTTTGCATTCCTTTGTATAAGATTTTTGAGGCTTGTGGTTTTCGTAATGTAATGTATGGTCTATCATTTTTTTAGGTCCACAAAAGTTTATAGGTAGAAGTCATGTTTTTTGGGTTTTCCAATAGTAATGTTGACTATCAAAAATAGTGAGGACAAGTTCAAAGAATGCTGCACATTGACATTTCAAGTTGTGTGGTTTGGTGGGATGTTTCTGTTATCTTTGTAGTGTTCTAGGTCAAATAACTCATGTTTTTTGTTAGAGTAAAAATAAATTATGTTGGTTTGCTCCGCAAGTCAATATATATCATGAGGGGGATATTGTTAGCTATGTTGGTCTCTAGATGACTCAACTAATTATTGTTAGAATAGGTAGACACCTATTCTCCCAAGAACACCTGCATGCATAACCCTGTCACATGGAAGAAGCAAAGAACAGAAGAAGAAAAATCTATGGAGGCCAAAAGACTAGAGACATCATATGCATATGAAAGAATATATTATTAACAATATGTTTCAATCCGATACAATGCGATGTGAAAAACTCCTTATGAAATACAAAGAGGTGAATCCTTATAAAAGGAATCATGAAACCCTAAAAAGGGAAACCCTAAGGTTAGATTAAGCAACTAGAGTGAATAGGTGAGTTAGTAATTAGATCATAATGATTTAATTAATAACTCAAGAGACTATTACTCTAACACCCCCCCTTAAGATAAGCTCAGGGAGAAGAAAAAACCTAGGAGCCTGCCGCAGAAAGTAGGAAAGAAGGGTCTCGGCAACAAGGCCTGATCAGGTACCCAATACAAGAAATCTTTGTAAAGAAGGGAAACAGGGAAAACACAATGGGAAAAACTCTACCCTATAAAGAGATGAACTAGATGAAGGAAACTAAGCCTCCAATCTAGGGAAAGTCCCAAAGAGAGGAACAAGAAAGAGCAAGAAGCATCTCCGAAGCATGAAGCTGTAAACACTCTTAGAAGTAACTGCTGGAATCCCCACTGAAATAGTGCATGAACAGGTAGAGAAGAAAAAGTCTGAAGAGCTGATCAATCAAAGAGGTGACCTCCAAAAGTAGGAATGAACAAGTGTCTATATAGTAGATGATCCATCTCACCGGAATGCATAGGTGCCTAGCCACTGCATCTGCTTAGTACATAGGAACAAAAATAGAATACGTAGATCACTCAACCAAACCAAGGAAGCAATAGAACCAACAGGTGAACCCCCCCATAATGCTAAACAGGGAGAGGGGTGATAGAAACACTAAAATGCAATGCTAGAAACAGCTGCAAGAAGAAGAATCAGGAATACCAACAGTGCAACAGAAGTAGAAGCACAGGATAAAGGGCGGTGTCACAGACACACAACATGGGATAATGTCATGGAAGGTATGCTCACTTGACAAAGGTGGATGAGCACAAAAGGAAAAACATCATAACCCCCCATGGCACTTTATAACTGAGTGCAAGTACAAACAAACACAAGGTGCTCAAAATCCTAGATATGCAAAAGAAGGCACTTTATCTCAGTGCATTTATAGAAAAGAGAGTGCTACAGAAGAGAATAATACAATGCTCAGAAGTTAGAAAGAAGAGTGAGCCAGAAGAATAGAAGAAGAGATCCCAGGACTTGTAGAACCCAAGTAATCCTCTAGAGTGTGAAAGAGAAAAAATCAGAGGAGAAAGAACCTAGAGCAAAATCTGGAAAAAAGACCCCTGCAACTAAAAAGCTCACTGAACCAACTTTGACGATATCTGGTTTGCCAAAGATAGAGTCTGGATGAGCAAGATATGGCTCCTAAAAGGCAAAACCAAACATCAGACTTTGACAGAAAAAAAAACTATCAAAATGGAAAAAACCCAAAACCCCAACGTCCATCATCAGAAAGAGCTCAGAAAGAGCTTTTCGACGATATAAAGAAGTTAGAAAAATACCTTCGTATGCTCCAAATAGAGCAAAAACCCCTTGAGGCACCGAAAACCACCCACTAAGAAGTCAAAACCACTTGTGTAGAAAAAAACCACCTTCGTACCTTCTGCACTCAAATCTCAGTGTCTTGCACCTTGAAAAGCGTGCCAAGTTCATACGGCCCTCTTTCCATAAAAAATTGCCACAGCTTGCTCCAATACCCAAAGGTGGTTGAATTTTATATCAAAATTTGTCTGACCGATCCTCTGAATCCATTGGTGAGGTTAGTTTCAGCCCAAAATGTGTCCAATGAAAAAATTTCCCCAGATCCAATTAAAAAACTCTTCAAAAACTTGAAACCCTTAACCTCAAAACCTGCTTAAAAAACACCAGAACAGGCAGCAGTAGGGGAGCTCTGATACCATGTTAGAATAGGTAGACACCTATTCTCCCAAGAGCACCTACATGCATAACCCTGTCACATGGAAGAAGCAAAGAATAGAAGAAGAAAAATCTATGGAGGCCAAAAGACTAGAGACATCATATGCACATGAAAGAATATATTATTAACAATATGTTTCAATCTGATACAATGCGATGTGAAAAACTCCTTATGAAATAAAAAGAGGTGAATCCTTATAAAATGAATCATGAAACCCTAAAAAGGGAAACCCTAAGGTTAGCTTAAGCAACTAGAGTGAATAGGTGAGTTAGTAATTAGATCATAATGATTTAATTAATAACCCAAGATACTATTACTCTAACAATTATGATAAATTAATTTATAACTTATTGTTAAAGATATTATTTGGAGAAAGTTTTAAGAGATTGAAATAGGTCCTTCCATTACATTGTGTGCATTAGAGAGTATTTTTGGGATGACCCATTTTGTGCTTTAATGCTTTTCTGCATGTTTCATTTGGGTTAGATCTAAGAGGTGGTTTTAATGATCACACTTAGATTAATTTTTTTTGGAGGTGCATTATTATGTATTTGGGTCCCCTTTATCTCCTAGGGTGGACCACATGTGAAGTTAGTGTAATGTGAAGTATGTATGTGGATTGATTTGGGAATGAATGCGAAGTTAGTGTAATGTGAAAGTGATAAAGCAGAGGAGAAATAAGTACAATTTTGATAGATTTGTTGTAGTGTTTGAGAGTGAAACCCTATATCTTTTTATTTCATCTTTTTCCTTGTTCTTGCTAGAAGATTGTTTCTCTTCTGGAAATTTTTATAGATTTTCATCTTTCCCTCAAGAAATGTGCCTTGGCTTGCATGTCCTTTTTAGGGATCATAGTGCTTCCCTAGAAATGCACCTAAATAAATCATTGTAATACTATTATTCATATTGTGAGTAAGATTCTCATTGTGGGTTTCCCCACATTGGGTTTCCACATAAATCTAGTGTTCTTAAGTGCAATATCATTACAATATCTTTTACCATTGGTTAGCTGGATTAAAGTTAATCATTATTGGATTGTGATAGAATAGTTAAGTTTTTTCTCCATGCCGATTCACTCCCCTCCCCTCAACATATCAAGGTGCTCAAAATATTGTAGCCACTAAAGCAATATCCACTCGAGGTACTGTGGCTTATGGTTGTTTGTAGTATTCAAATTGTTTAATATACTCAAGTGTTAGTAGTAAGTTTTAATGATAAGTTGCATTGTAGGTTAGTTAATTTTAGTAGTTTTGCACCAACTAGAACCATTGTTGTATCAATTAAATAGTTTTCCTAGAACCAATGGTGCATCATTACACAATTTATCCACAACCATTGTTGTGCAATTTGTTTCATTTTCAACATTGTTATTTTTAATTCAATTGTTTATTTCAATTTAGGTTTCTTTATGCAATTGATAGAATAACTTGGAGTGTCCCTTAGTGCATATAAAATGTAGACCCATCACAAGTTTATGCTTCCCTGGTTGATAATTTAATGAACCTCTATAGGGTAGTAGGTTAATGAATGTGGGATTTTCTACCCCATTAAGTGTTTACATCAAGTTTTTTGCACCAATCTACTACACTTATAGGACCAATCACACACTCTTCTTCCTGCAATATCATATGAACGCTACTTGTTAGGATTGAGAAACACTGAGGGAGGGGGGGTGAATCAATGCTAAACCTTATTACCTTATTAAACTAATTGCACAACCATAAGCCACTGAAAGTAAACAATATAAGCATAAATAAAACATCTAGAACATTATGACACCATGATTTTTGCATGGAAACCCGGTTAAGGAGAAAACCACAGTGGGGATGGAACCCACAAGTAATTAATTCTATAGAAATAATAACCTTGTTCAATGTTTGAGTACATAAGGGGAATGCACATTCACTCAAGATTACTGCTTAGAGCTCACTACTCAGATACAACATATAAAGGCTCACTACCCAGATACAACATATAAAGGCTCACTGCTCAAATACAACATATAAAGGCTCATTTCCATACAAAATGATTGGAATACAATCCAATAAAGTGAACTAAGAAATAACATCAATTATGCCTGTATAGTTCCATGTAAGAACAACACAATTTTTTTCTCAACTACCAATCAAACCTCTGATTACTGATCCTTTCCACATACAAATTTTATCCTTATCTTATTTAACCATCTCTCTCACAATTCATTGCAAAAATTTAATCTTATATACCTGATTGCAAAAATAATGTCTCATCTGGTCGACCTCAAAAGCATAAAGTATAATGTTTAGAACATCAACCAAATCAATAATTAAATATTCATGCTAACCTTGACCAAATACATAGAAGTCATTAATCAAGTCAGCTCCATCATTTATAACTCTCAAACCTATCAGATCATCATTTTGTTAGGATCGCTGATCGATCCAACAACACAAAGTCATTATTATTCACAATTCACTGTTTATCCAATACGCATAAATCCATAACTTAAATAAATCATAACATAAATAGGTGTGATCATAGAAGAAGGTGGAATATACAATGTAGAATATTTTTCTATCTTTGCAACTTAGAATTGCTTCGTACCACTCTGTACCGATCCATTTACCAAAGCCTGTACACTGTCCCTATTCTTCCATACATAGCCAAATTTATAATCTAACCTTCAATACTAATCACAAAATATGTCAAGTTACCATGAGAATAATGTATAGTTTCCATCAATGACAACATACAAACCATCCATAGTAGTGACTCTTGCCAACAATCTCATCCTTTGACATTGATCGCAACACTTAGTGAAAAATGACCAAGTGTCCAAACAAAATGCCAAACTCAAAAAAGGTCTCTCCCTAACCAAAATTATATGCTCCCTCTAAGATGAATATCTTATTTTTAACTCCTTATCTCCCCCCTTTGAAATCAATGGAAAAGGATGGAAACAAAAAAATCATCTACCAAAATCCTATGTATCACCACTATATATAGATATGCAAGAATACTTATCAAAGTTTAAATACATCTAATAAATTATTTCTCATAGCAACAAAATCTGTATCAAAACTCTTCTTCACGCTCTCCATTATTTTAGTATGCCCACAAATAGCATAAGATTCCTTCTCTACTTTAAGTAGATCTAATGCATTTGGTGAAGTGTAAGTTGCTTCTTCTTCCTTCAACCTGTTTATCAAAACATCAAATTTAGGAACAATCAAGTTCATTAACTCACCGATCCTTCCCTTTACTCTATCTCTCTTAGTTACAAGTGATCTGATCTTGTCATTCAAGGATGTCACTTGAACTGCATGGTCTAAAGCTAAGCCCTTCAAAGGGTCAAATGCCTTTGATATTTCAATTAGCTTCACTTCACTATCCTTTATAATCTTATCAACATCAGAAACACACTTAGGATAATCAATGCAATCTCTATAAATCATGTTTCCTTCGGTTAAAGAATCCTTCACCCTCTGAATTGAAAGACCTAATGAAATTATCTCATTGGCAATTAATGTGTTCAAGTGATTGAATCTCATAGCATAGACTTGTCCAAAGATTCAAATTGAGTTTTTGTTGTATTCAACAATCCTTCAAGATGACCTGATGTAGAATCTTTCTGATATTTTATGTGGGTTGGTATTATCTTGCTCAAGAATTCAGATGCAAGTGAAAGCAATTCACTGTCCTTCTTATGTGTTCTTAGAATCTTCTTTCTTGCTTTTGCATGGGATACCAAAGCAAGTCCCATCAACTATACTAGACTAAGAGTGTCCAACTGAATTAGACCTTATGTGATTTGCATGTCCTCCAAGTTAGTACTATCCTCTTCAAATAATTAAGCCACTTCCTTTTCAGTGTCTCTTGCCTCCAGTTTAATCTCAATTTTCTCCTCAGGACCTTTGTTCTCAACTTCCTCATCTGCTATCCTCTCTATCTCAACTTTACCTTTTTCCATATCTAATATCTATTTCCTTTGAACTATCATTTGTTTGATCATTTGTATTATCTTTTTCTTCCTCTTCTTTCTCCTTCTCATCAAGAACATAATCTTCTTCTGTCATAGTCATCTTGATATTTGGAACTCCTGGTATCTTCTTCACCATCACTCATAAAATGAAAGTGCAATTGGTACACCAAAGATAAAGACACCTGGTTCTTCATTAGTCATCTAAAATGAGGTTTCCATACTATCAAGTGGCTCATTTTCATCAACATGTGTCTCTTTCCTTTCAGTCTTTCATGTTACCTCACACCGATTGTTCATCAAGATCTTTGCCATCAGTTCCTCAGTTTCCTTAGTGACGTCATCTAATTTTATGATCATAAGCTTGTTTATCATTTATTTCCAATTCAACTCTTTCTTTTCTTCTTCAAGAATATTCTCTATTTATTCCTTAGCAATAATAGGATAGAGATTGACCAATGTCAACTCTCGAATTATCTTTTCCTCATCTTGTGCTGTCAACCTACTTTCTTCAAGAATGTCAAATAGATCATCAGGGATGCCCCTTTGATCTCAACTAAATCTCTATTATACTTTTTTAGATAGGTAATCACTCCATTCTCTAATAATATTTTTTCTTGTTCATCATACCTACTGCAATATTCTCTAATTGAACTAGTATGCCATATACTGTCATGTTCTTTAATACATCATTTGATGTGAAATGTGACTTACCTATATCAATTTTAGGATTTTTATTTGCAAGATCATCTTTAGGTGATGGACCAATTACTACTATGGCTACCTTTTCTCCCTCTATCCTCAACTTCTTCACTACATCATCTGAATCAAAAGCTTCATCTTTGTCATCATCCCACTCCTTTGTATATTCTTTTTTTTTTGACTTAACCCTTTTTCTTGTAGATTTAGGAACAACCTCTGGTTTCACAAATTCAGGATTAGTAGCCTTTGGTGTAGGTGACTTAGGAGTTTCTAATTCCTTTACAACTACTAGCTTCTTTTCTGATGGACTAACTGATGTTTCTACTGAACTTCTCATCTGTCTGATTCTAGATGCTGGTAAAATAGGTATGTAAGCTGAAGGTGCATCATCATCAATATCAATAAGGTTTTATGATTCAGCCTTATTTCTTTCTTCCTCTTCATGTTTCCTCCTTTCTTATGTCATTTTCTCTTTGGTAAATCCCATCCTTTCACCCATTATTTCTACTTATTTTCTCACTCTCCATTCTCTTGTAGGTCTGATAACTTCAAAATGAACTTTCAGGCTCTTTTCCTGATAAGTACCTCTACTCTCCTCATTTGGATCAATTAGTTTGTCCAACAAATCTTTCACATGAGCTTCAACTAGAACAAGATCTACTTAATATCCCATAGGCATGATCTGAGATGTCCTTGGCTCAACTGCCTCCAAACATTCATCAATTTCTATCATAAAGAAAATTCGGTCTTCATATTTTTCAACTAGCTCCCTAGGAATTATGTACCTATTTTGCATCTCTTCTTGAAAATATTTGAAGTACACTAAGACCGTGCTTCTCCTAGATGGAATTTCAAGCATAAGATAGTAATTAATGATATATTTTGCAACAAGAATGTCCTTCCTCCAAGTGATGTTACCAACTCTAGGAAAATAGTTCATGAAATAGAAAAAGATATAAATAATAAGTGATCCATGCTTAAACATTTGTTTCTTGTCCTTAATCTTTTCCAAATTCTCTAAGAGATGCATTCTCAAAGATTCACATATATTATACTGAGAATTCTCCTTAACCATTTTATAAGAAGCATGAATTATAGTGTGATAAATATTGTTTTTCCTTCTTGGATGGTACACTTTGTATCCCAAAAGTATCGAGGCAAACTTGACATCAGGCTATTTGATATTGTTCACTGTCATGTCTCTCTTATCCCACTATGATTCTGTCAATTTTCTCACAATATCCTTCTCGATAGTCCTTAGGACATGAACTTAACCATTTGATAAGAAGCATGAATTATAGTGAGAAATAGAGTTTTTCCTTCTTAAATGGTACACTTTGTATCCCAAAAGTATTGAGGCAAACTTGACATCAGGCTATTTAATATTGTTCACTGTTATGTCTCTCTTATCCCACTGTGATTCTGTAAATTTTGTCACAATATCATTCTCGATAGTCCTTAGGATAGGAACTTAACTATTTGATAAGAAGCATGAATTATAGTGCGAGAAATAGATTTTTTCCTTCTTGAATGGTACACTTTGTATCCCAAAAGTATTGAGGCAAACTTGACATTAGGCTATTTGATATTTTTCACTGTCATGTTTCTCTTATCCCACAGTGATTCTATCAATTTTGTCACAATATCCTTCTCAATAGTCCTTAGGACAGGAACTTCTTCATTTGCATTAAAATTGGTTACAACTTCTAACACTTCCTTAGTGATCTTGTGCAATTTGTCTAGCCATATGAATTGATCATGCACCCTACTGAGAACAAGTTTTATCCATCCGGTCTCCTCAAATGTGTGAAATTCCATAACATGAGAAAATTTCATGGTTTGCAAATTTTAAACTCATCTTTTAGTTTTTCATCTACACACAGGGATTCATGCATCTGATGTATCTTGAACCTTGCCCTTATTCCTGAATATTATAGTAGATGTATGCCTTTTTATCCTCTATATGTAAAACTCGATAAGATATCATAGAAAATGTACAGTCAGGGTCATCTTACATTAATTTGTAGGGATATTTTTTGAATTTGGGTCTAGGCCTATCCTTGACATCAACTATCTAAGGTGTATCCATGAATTCTCAATCAAAATACCAAGTTGCAAATACCTTTTTACGTTGGTGGCAAGAGTTTGTAATCTTGATCTCTAAAAAAGATTTCAATCTATGTTCAAATCACTTTAAATCTCTATAAGCTCATTCTGCAGATAGCAAGGTGTCAAATGAAGTCTCAAAATGTCTTTTTAATCTTTCACATGTACAAAAATGTAATCACAATTAATGCACCTGTAACCTCACTCAAAAATCTGCATATCGACTACAACTCAAAAATCTATCTACGATCCTTCAAAACTTATCATAATCCATCAAGAATGATTCCATTGAGATCTATATTTAATTCAAAATCTAACTATATCAACTGTTTCTACCGATCCTTTCACTTAAGGCGTAAGGTAAATATTTTTCATGGAAACTCCCCCTTAGGTCTATGGCTAATCAATTTATTGATGATATTTTCACACCAGAATCTAGTGCAATCTTTCCATTAGCATCAATGTGTTCTTTTCTAACCCATGTCTTACTCATTTCTTTCTTAACCTCTTCCACATCAACTATTTTCTTCCCTTAATCATTCTGCACATTGTTTCTTTCTACCGAATCTTTCATATTGTTGTATCTATAATTCCTTGCAATATAACTTGAATTATTAGAATTAAAACATATCACATTTCCATACCTTGTGTTCGATAGATTTTTCATTAATTTGTACTGCTTTTCCACGTGTCCAAAGTTGTATCATTTTTAGTAGGTTATAAATCCTTGGTTGACATATTTATCCATCTTTACTTGACATTCATTTGATTTATGTCCATAATTATAGCAAGTAAAACAATAGCCAAAAATGATGTGGCAATAGGTCTTCTCTTGTATTGAATCACCCTATGAACAAATTTGTTGCGTGAAAAGAATCTTTCATTGAAGTTTTGTCAATTAAGTTATCTCATAGGTGTCCTTTTAGGTTCCTCCATATGTTTGTTTGATAAGGTGCTATTCTGACTAGATGCAAAGCTTTCTCCCTTCTCAAATCCAAGTCCTTGTGTATCTCTTTTCCGCCTTAGGCTCTCAATCTGTTCATCAAGCTTCGCTGAACTTGATTTGAATTTATCTTTGAATTCATTAGCAACAACAAGCTCACGCCTAAGAAATTCATTCACGCTTTCAAGATCTTGTTCATTATGTCTATATTGCTCAAGATTAATCTACAATTGTTTAACCTCACAATTTAGTTTATGACATTCATCAGTTTTTTTCTTCAAAGATTGCTCAAGATGCTCTTCATTCTTTTTCCTTTCTTCAATGTCCTTAGTCATATTTATTACCATGGTTTCCATTTCATGCTTTAGATTATCTTTATCTTTTGAAATTTGTTCACGTTCATCCAATTTTTTCTTCAAGGCTTGTGAATCATCAATGCTTCCTTTATGCTTCAAATGTTCAACAAGATCTTTCCTTTGATCCCTAGATTTATTCAATTATTCCTTCAAGTTATCAATGAATTTTTTAGCATCTTTGAGTCTATTTTCCAATTCTAGGTTGTGAGAGTTTAATTTGTCAAGATCTTCAAGTGCCACCAATGTCTATCTTTGAACACTGCTAGAAACTGTTAAATATTCCATCAGGATCTTCCTCAACCTATTAGACTTCCTTCAAGGCACCAAGCTCTAATACCAATTGTTAGGATTGAGGAACACTGAGAGGGGGGGGGGGGGGGGGTGAATCAATTTTCTAAAACTTATTACCTTATTATATTGATTGCATAACCATAAGCCAAATATAACTGGAAGTAAAAAACAAAAGCATAAACAAAACATCCACAACATTATGACACAATGATTTTTGCATGGAAACTCAGTTAAGGGAAAAACCATGGTGGGGATGGAACCCACAAGTAATTACTTCTGTAGAAATAAATAATATTTTTAAAGGTTTGAGTACATAAGGGGAATTCACATGCATTTAGGCTTATAGCCTAGAGCTCATTGCTCAGATACAACATATAAAGGCTCACTTCCATACAAAATGATTGGACTGCAATCCAATAAAGTGAACTGAGAAATAACATCAACTATGCCTATAAATTTCCATGTAAGCACAACACAATTTCCAATTGAACCTATGATTAATGAATCTTCACACATACAAAATATATCATTATCTTATTTAATCATTTCTCTCACACTTCATCACAAAAAATAGATCTTATATACCCGATTGTAAAAATAATATCTCAATTGGTCGGCCTAAAAAACATAAAGTATAACATATAGAACATCAACCAAATAAATAATTAAATATTCATTCTAACCTTGACAAAATACAGATAAGTCATCAATGATGTCAGCTACATCAATTATAACTCTCAAACCGATCAGATCATCGATTTGTTAGGATCCTTGATCGATCCAACACCTAACTATCACTATTCTTCACAATTCACTGTATAGATGATACTCAGAACACCATAAATCAAACAAATGATAACATAAATAGGTGCAATCATAGATGAAGGTGGAATATACAATGTAGAATCTTCTGCTAGCTTTGCAACTCAGCATTCCTCCACACCATTCTGTACCGATCCATTTACTGAAGCCTGTACACTATCCCTATTCTACCATACCTAGATAAATTTATAATCTGACCTTCGGTAATCACAAAGAGTGTCAAGTGACCATGAGAATCATGTATAGTTTCCATCAATGACAACATACAAACCATCCATAGTAGTGTCTCTTGCCAACTATTGTCCACTATAAACTTATAGCATAAATTGCTTCCTTATACTAGTGATGTGGAAAGTACATGGATGAATACTACTTCAATGAACTTTATTACCACTTTGGTAGAAATATCCCTTAGGAAATATCTCAACATCAACAGTAATAAAGTCAAGCATTTCAA
The DNA here is from genome assembly GCA_018584345.1 of Thuja plicata. Classification (NCBI taxonomy): domain Eukaryota; kingdom Viridiplantae; phylum Streptophyta; class Pinopsida; order Cupressales; family Cupressaceae; genus Thuja; species Thuja plicata. Next base: position 460,754 of record MU224699.1, read on the forward strand.
ATATACATGCACAGAAGTTACAACACACAATTGTAGTCACATTAATGATTTCCACCAACAACCTCACCATCATCAAACAATATGCACTTTCATATCTTTCACTATCAATTTCAAACATTCACATTATCTTAGTATTGATTATATTAATATTAAATCACACTCATTAAAATTGTACCCAAGTGCTTGATATGTATCTTAATCACCTCCCCATTTTTCTATAGGCGAGGACACTTGTTAATTTTAAGTTGGGATAGGGGTGTTATTGGTGGATTGATGAAAGTTAAGTTATAATGTGCATAATTGTGCACTTTAAAAAAATTCTATTTCAAATCACCCTCATTAATGCTTCTACTTTGTTGAGTATGCAACAACCTACTACATCATTAAACTCACACTCCTTTTTTTTATCATCAAGCTTTTGCCACTCTTTTTTTACTACACCTTCAATAGCATGGGTAACCAAATGTGTACCTGAGAATAGGTTTAGAGCTAGGAGTCTAAGCAATGAATTTGAGGGTATTTAAGGGGAGATTTAAGAGAAAAGTTGTAGAATAGAGAATTAGGCACTATGGGTGGAGACTCTATTAGAAGGGAGTCAATTAATCATAATACGATGGATGTTGAGGAGTGTAAAGAGGAATTGGAAAATGCAGGATGGATTGAGTATTTTCATAAGCTAACAAAGTTTAGCTAAAAAATTACACTACACTTTTCATTAAACCTAGAGGATGGTGTGGTAACTATAAAATTTTGAGGGTTAATGTCATGATAATGAGTATTGTTGAAGTCACAAGGTTTTCCACTGAGGGTGGGGATTATTTTGATCACCATGATGTTGTTTAGCTATGGAAAAGTTTACTAGGCCTAAAGATGGTTTGTTGGACACCTCCAAGTTAGGTATTAAAAGATTATCTCTCTCAACCAAATGGGTAGCTGCAACTACACATATTATCAGATACTTCACTTGTGTTTAGGGGTATTTTTATTTTTATACTCCCACCATTTCGAATTTCTCAATCATTTACGACATATGAGTCTGGTTAATGCCCTTAACTATTTTTCTCACTTTTTATCCAAAATGGTGACAAAGTACAAAAAGGAAAGGACACATCGTTGCCTCAACTACTAGATTAATTTTATCATGAAAAGAAGTCTAGACATTTCTTTTCTATAAATTATTTAGAATGAATTCCTTAAAATAAAATGGGTTAAAGATTTAAATTTAATTCTAGGAGACCAAAAATTGAGATTTAAAAGGAAAAAGGGGAAACTAGTAAATACGTGAGCGAATAAGAGAAATAGAAGTCTATATTATCTAAATTGAAGAAATGTCAAAATATTTTGAGTATAAGTCCTCTGACTATGAGAAAGAGTAGCCTCAAAAAACTCCTCCTATAACAATGACCATAAGACAAAAACTAGTCCAAAGATTTTATACACCTTCCCACAACACAAAAAATTGAGAAACCATTATAGGATAAAAAAAGTAAGGGTAATGTGAAGGTAGTGATAAAGGAAAAATAGAAGAAATATATAGAGAAAGTCCCTTGTTGTAGCAATAAAAGAAAAGGATCCCTTGAGAAGAAAAAGCAGTAGCAAGAGAAATCTTCTCCTGCCTCTTGCAAAAAAACAAGACTAAACCCTCACCTAGTAGAAAAACCAATATAGATGAAGAGATCGTGGTTCAACAAAAGAAAATAGAAAAAATTTCCAATGTTGTAGGAAAGAAAAGAAAAGCATAGTTTCCATTGCCTACTACCGTGTCTAAAAAGACAACTTTTTTTTATAGTGTGAAGCAAAAATTAAAATTGCAGGAAGAAAAAGTTGTTACTACTATCCTTGTTTTGGAGAAATTTGTATATGCTATCAATATTGAATTTGAATCTACTATTGAATATACCGGTGAGTTAAATGCTATTGAAGTCATGTTTCATGTTTGAGAAATATATGTTACATAGATTCTGGATCCGTTTCAATAAACTCATACATGATATCAATAAAAAAATGTGAAAAATGAAATATTTATATGGTTCTCATCAGTGTATGTAGAATATTGAGTATGAAGTTGAAGTTGAGGATTACCACCATGAATGTCACCTCACAACCATATCATCCAAAATGCTTCACAAAACGCCCATTAGATACCACATCAAGTGCTCTAGGTTGGTGTTTATTTTTTGATTTCTTTATTTCCTTGACTAAACTCAAACAAACCCTTAGTCCTATGTTTTAAATTCTTGTTCTATTTCTATTTATATGGGTTTTTTAATTTTCATGTTTTATAATCTTATTCTATTTGTGTTTTAAATTCTTATTATATTTTTTCTTCCTTACAATGTTCACTATGTCCATATGAATGAACCATTAGTGGAAAGAACTTAGCACGCAATGTGATAAGGATTGATAGTCAATTTTAACTAGGATGTTAAGCATCCACAATTAATGGTAATTTACATCAATCAAAAAGAGAGTTTTTTTTTTAATTTTAAATTTTTAATTTATTAGGTTTGCTATTTTTTGTTGTGGAAAATGAATTATAACATTAGGCCAAAATATCCCTTTTAATATTTGGCCATTCTTAATGTTATTGTATTTTTGGAGAGGATAAAATGTGGGAGGGAAAGTTGATGTTTAAAAATTTAAATTTTGGTTAATTTGGACACATATTCTTGGGACTTACTCATGTCCCCATGCAGTTCCTTATGTCAATTTCTTGCTTATATTTAAGTAATTAAAGTGTTCCCATGAAAATCTACTTTAATGGAGCAACTTAAAAATGAAAAATAAGCTTTGAAAAAGGGTGCGAGGGGGGGCTGAAATTGAAAATAAGAAGCAACTACTTATTTTCAAAAATGACACATGGCTCTACAAATTATTTTCCCTCTTTTTTATTTCCATCCTATTTATTCTCTAAATTTTATCTACAAAATTTATTATTAGAATTTCATTGAAACATACTATTTATGATTGCTGCCAAAAAATAAGCAACAAAATTTAATATTCACGAGGCCACCAACTCCACTAATTGTTGCTAAAACATTTGAGCATGCTAGCCAAAATAAGCTTAGCAGCTACATAGGGACCTACCCTTACATTTCATGATATCATTATTTACTCCTAAGAAGGTGGAGTTTAAAAATTTGGGCATCCATGTGATGTTGAGATACTTTTTCTAATTTATGTCCTAATCACGTGGAGTGGGAAGGTGAGAAGAATCTATTGTTTTAGCATGTTGAAAAATAAAGTTTGAAATTATCACTAATTCATTTTTTAAAGGGGTTGCCTGGTTTTTTTATGGTTTCTAGTTGTGGAATTTTTTTATGGGAGGCCAAAAATTGGGGTGTGGGAGTCTTGAAGCATGATTGATTTGGTAATTATGTCGGTGATTTTCCAAGAAGTGGAATTTTTTTAGGTGTAGGCATGGGTTTGGTAGGAGGTATTTTTAAACTCTTATTTATAGGTTTAAATTTTATTTTGTAGTAGCAATTTGGCTTTTGGAATCCATTGTTGAAGACGTGTAGGTTATGATGAAGATTTGCAAGTTGGAGAGCTAAGATTACTAGAGAAAAATTAGTTTGGTGATGAAATTTATGTAGCTTATTCTCCATGATTGTAATGTTTTTGGACTAATTATATATCAGACTTTCAATATTTTTATCAACCCATAAGAATACAACTTAATGCTACATTAGATTTTTAAAGACTTAGTCTCATTTCATGTGTTATTGAATGGAGAAGACTGGCTATATTTTTAGGTTTTATATGCCTATTCTACTCATTTGATGAGATTGGTTTGTTTTTTTGTGTGGGTTTTAGAGAGGGTGTGTGTGTGTGTGTGTGTGTGTGTGTGTGTGTGTCCCCTTATGTTAGTGGTATAACAACTAGAAGATTTTGAGTGCACAAACAAATTCATTAGGAGACAATGTGTACAGGAATTAAGCTTGTGGGTATTGTGAAAACTGTATTTAAGAGGAGCCCCATGTGGTTGGAGTAGAGGTGGAGTTATAAGTGGAGGTATAAATCCTCTTGGTGTTGTCTATAGTGAATATTTTAGAGCATTGATTAAGGTAATTTGAAGCTTTACAAGAAGAAATTAGAAGAAGTTTTTCTCAAAGGAGAGAACTTGGGAGTGAAGAGGAAGAAGGTACAGAAAATGTTGATGATACAAATGGTCAAGAAGATGAATTAGAAACAAAATTTGTAAATTATCCTTTGTTGAATTCATTGTCAAAAATGAGAAAGAGACTAAAAATTGATGTTCTGATATTTAGTGAGAATTTGAATCCTAATAAGCTAGTGGATTGGATTGATGATATAGGGGAATGTTTTGAATTTGAAGAGATTGAAGACTCTGACAGAGTGAGATTTGCAAAAATTAGATTGAAAGGATATGCTTGAATGCGGTGGAGAGAGGTTCAATTGGAAAGAGGTTCAATTGGAAAGAGGAAAGAGAGACAAGGAGAAAATTACTAATTGGGATAGAACAAAGGAGAATATGAAAAGACTTCACCCTAGTGATTATGAATTAGATTTGTTCAAGATGTAAATTTTGAAAGAAGGAACCAAAGTAGTGAAGGAGTATACAAAGAAGTTTCATAGGCTCTTGATCAGAATATGACATGTTGAAGCTACTAAGGAGAATGTTGCAAGCTATATCAATGGTTTGAGGAATAACATTTAAGAAGAGATGAAGTTATTGATAGTTTACACAATGGAAGATGCATATCAATTTGTCTTAAAAAATAAGGAAAGAGTGAATAAAAAGTTATGAAAGTAAGAAAAGAGGAAGATGATAAAATTAAAAAAAGAGAGGAAATATCATATGGAGATTTGTGCGAGGATTCAAATATAAATATTTATAAAAATGAAGATTGCGCATCAAATATAAATATTCATATCATGTGAGCAAGATTCTAGAGGAAATGGAAGATCATGTAGATGGTTTGGAAGAGGAAATCATAAAGTAATGTGTTTTGAATGTGGAGAAGGACACAAATCATATGAATCTCCAAAAAATTAAAAAATAAATAAATAAAGGAAAATAAAGAGTTGCAAATGTTAATGAGGAATCATAATCTTCACAATTAGAGGATATTGAAAATGGAGAAGTGCTACTCACTAGGAGAGTCTTTTTGACTAAACCAATTCAAAGAAATAAAATGTTTAGAACAAGATGAAAGTGTCAAGACAAGGTATTTAATGTTATCATAGATGACACAAATACATATAATATTTTTAATAAAGAGATGGTGATTAAACTGCAACTAGAGAGGAGAAAACACCCACACCTGTACAGGATATCTTGGATACAAGATGAAAATAAATTTATGGCCAGCAAAAAAATATTCATAAAATTTAATTTAAGAAAGTATTATGATAAGATAATACAAAATATTATGTATATTAATGTTTTTCATATTTTCCTTGGGAGACTTTACAATTTAATATGAAGGCATAAGTTGAAGACATTGTAAGGAGTAACAAAAATGCATGCAATACTGAAATGGTTTGTTTAGTAGATACCATAGATGGTATGAAGCAAGAACTAAAATTTGAGAAGGATGAGTTATTTATTTGTATTGATGTAGTTGAAAAGAAATAGGAAGAGTTGATTTCAGGTGGGACAAAGGTTGCAACATAAGGTGAGGTAAAATCATATTTTAGTGGTGTCTTTGATGATAATGAAAGTGAAGAGATAGAGAAAATTATTTCAACAATGGATAACTTTGACAAAACTAAATTTGAGGTATGTGATGTAGAGGTAAATAAAATATTCTCCAATGAATCTTTGTTTGAGAATAACAAAGATGGAAGACTATTTATTAGTGATCTTGGTTCCTTATTAGGAAACGAGGAAATCAAGTCTCTTGATTATTGTGTTAATGTTGTTTTGAATGAAGGAAATTATCAAAGTTGATATGTCTTTCACAAGGCATTAAAATAGTGAATTTTCATGAATGAGACAAGGTGTAAGGAGGGGGAAAATGTAAAAAAAAAAAAAAAGAGGTAAAGGTAGACACTTTTTTTTTGTTGAAGGAGAAGGTCTAAATTTAGGTCTTTATTATGATTTTAATAGACTATGTTGGTGGGAAGTCAAATTTTCTACTTTGAATGTTATGAATGATAAAAGTGGAGAGGATGAAAGGGAATAATGGTATCATGCTGTAGAAAATGAAGAATAGGAAATACTGCTAGACAAAGTGAATAATTGGATCCAAGACAATCATAGGGTCTATAAATGTTTGTGAGTTTTCCCTAGGAAATATTTTCTTTCCACCATGGGTGTCTAAATGGTAATCAACATCAACCAAAAAGAGAGTATTTTAATTTTTAATTTTCTTAGGTTTACTGAATTTTTGTTGTGAAAAATAAATTATAACATTGGGCCAAAATATCCCTTTTAACATTTGGTCATTTTTAATGTTATTGCATTTATGGAGAGGAGAAAATGTAGGAGGAAAAGTTGATGTTTACAAATTTGAATTTTGGTCAAATTGGGGATTCTTGGGAGTGTTATGAGATAATTAATTAATCCTAAGAAGGTGGGTTTTCAAATTTTTGGCATACTTTTCCTTGTTTAGGACCCATTCCAATGGAGTGGGAAGGAAAGAGGAATCTATAATTTTAGCATTTTGCAAAATGAAGTTGGAAAATACCATTAATACATTTTATAAAAGGGGTTTAATGAATATTTCATGGTTTTTTGATGTGTTATTTTATACACCTATTCTACTCATTGTGTTAGATTGATTGATGTCGTTGTGTGGGTTTTAGAGAGTATTGTGTGTGTGTGTGTGCCTGTGTCCCCTTACATTAGATACTTTAGTAACACTTTCCAAAATGAAGTCTACCCTCTGATACACATTGATGATGAATACATGAATTTGCAGCAATTGTGCTTGCAAAAAAAGTAGCCCTTAATAGTTTACACCAAGAAATTCAGTCACTACTTTATGCACATAAATGAGAAACTCCTTAACAAAATCAAGTACAATATATACATTAGTGAGATATCACCACCTATTCAAGCTAATATGGTGCTCCTTGGATTTTGAATTCCTTTAATCAAGTATTTCAATATACACCTAACTTTGAAGCTAAGACTAGTACTTGCTACTAACAATTTTTGTTTTGTTTTCCACTCGAAGGTCTAGAAATTGGACCTGTCACTCCACAAGTTTCTGACTATCGACCTTGTTCTATACCACCTCTGATACTCTGAGCATAGGAGTGATCTCTTTGAGCTATAAACACTGCTTTAAAATTTAATCCCTGATAATAATCACCCCTCTGAATCTCATATCTCAGGTCCTAGATAGTCTAATGAGTAACACCCTTTGTGGCAGTCTTCTCTAGAGTGCGAGCTAAATCCTTAACTACACATTTTTTCTCTATGGCCTCATCTCTCTCTCTCTCTCTCAGATCTAGCCCAATCTCTCTCTATCCTCAAAGCGGATACCTCTTCGTCAAGAGCCTGGATCCTTCCCTATGCCTATCCCAATTGAGCCTATAACAGGGTAACCTCTACTTGTGCAATAGCTAGCTCTCTACACAATCTCTGTGTATCCTATACTAGGGAAACTAGGGGAACTCCTTGTGCAACTGGGGGAATCTATGGGCAATCTATTATAGACCCTGTGCAACCCCTTCTCGATCCCTAGGTGCAACAACTCTCTCCACTATAATAAAAACTCCCTCAATCACTCTGGCACCCCTCTCCCTCACTCTACCAACACCCCTATCACCTCCACCACCACCACCTCCATCATAAAATTCACCACTACTACCTTGAACATCTTTCCTCTCATGTCAAGGGTTTTCATCATCATAATAATCATCGCTCTCCATGGTAGGCACTAGCTCATTTTGTGCAGTCAACCAAGGAAATGGGTACGTTAGAAACCACTTGCTGTACTCAACTATCATCTTAGCATCCAAAATATTGACCATATAATCCTAAGTCACCGAACCTAACTCTTAGTACTCACCAAATGTTTTCTTATATGATACAATGTGTCCCCACATCGATCTCTCCTTATGTACGCAAGAATACAAAGAAGAACCCTATGGAATACCTTGCATCCTCCCATATTGTCTAAGAACTTAGGTATCCAGGAACCTCTCAAGGATGTATGGAGTTCGTCTGATCAACCATCATGACATAAATACATATGGAATCTCATATGGATCCTCTGTTTATGCCTCACATCCAATATAAGGTCTCCAGTAGAATGTATCCATATCATCAATCTACTGCCTCCAATACTCTATCTTGCCTAGCTTAGGCTAGAAAATGATACCACTATAACCATAAATTTAAGGGTGACCTACTAGACGATCTCTGTCAGCTATTGGTTGTGTCATTGGGATATACTCCCAAGACCAAATCAGTAATAAGACAACTCATGCATATAGTGCAGCTCCTCAACAATATATCACTTGATGAAGCTCATGATATAGGTGGGCCAAAATACATGTACCCCAAGAAAATCAACAAGGACACTGAAGCATGTCCTCTAAAATCCTACCCCAGCCAATGGAAAAATCATGCGCCCTTCGATTTTCCATCATGAATCCACCAATGAAACTTTCTAACATAGAAGGAAGTGGGGTATATCTCATCATAGTCTCCCACCAAATAGTGTACCCCCAATCGTATCATCACCAAATACAAATTGCAATGGGTTTATATCATCATCATCCTAATCAAAATATACCAAGTCTCCAACAATGGGAATATGGAGTATCCTGTACATTTCCTCTAGATTTGTTTTCATCTCTCTTGTGGATAAGTGGAAGGTCTTATGATCATTGTGTCATCGCTCAGATAATGTTGTCAATAGACCTCTGTTCACTCAGAACTGATGCATATTTAGGAAATAACCAAGAACACACCAACCAATAACGCGTCGCTCCTCTTGAGACAACTACACAGTCATGTCGAAGGGTTTGGGGTATTGACCCCTCATATTAAGCTTCCCTAAGGGAGCCTTTTAAAGTCAAACGCCAATTAGTCAAATCATGAAGCGATCATCTAAAGTCAGTCAACTCATCATAATCATCTATCATATCTTCTCAGGTTAGATTTTTAACAATCTCGGTGAGTGCATCAAATTTTTATCCTCTAGATCTAGAGGTAAAAAAATATCAAAAACTTATCCCATCAATTAACATCAATACCATATTGACAAATGACTGGCAATCTTCAAAATGACTTAACACAAAAATAAAAAATTCAACCCTAGTATTACATGTAACAATCTGCAGTGCAAAAATGCCACAAAAATAAAATACGACTCACTATTTATCATATGTGATGCAACATGTACTAGATGCGACAACATGATCATAAGCGACCAAACTTGTTCATATACGATGCAAGAATATTTGTATGTGACACCTAAAATGTCAAATTTAATCTTGCTGTAAATGTGACATAAAACATATCATATGCAATGCAAAACAACCTCAGTGACAAATGCAACAAAATGTGGGAAATAACTAGTTTTTTTTTTTAAATATTAAAAACGTGGAAAAATTTATCAACAATGACAAAAATGAAGCAGGATATCGATTTTCACAAGAGGTCCATATCCAAGAGGTCATTGGTAGCATCACACTCTCTCAAATATGTGCTCAAAGTAGGGAATCACCATAACTTTTAGGAGGAAATTTTCTCTCAGAATGATGAAAAGTGAAGTGAATGACTACAAATGAATGGTAAAAATGGCTTTTTAGCCCTATTTATTCACTTTTTGACCTTAGGAGGGGAATTTTTATATCAATTCATCAATAGAGGCCTATTACTCAAATTTATTCACCGAGGCATTATTCTAATTGATTTTAATTGAGACCTAAATCAAATGACCAACAGACGTAAAAAAATTGAAAATTTTCAAAAAAATCAGAAAAATCGTAAAGCTGTCAACACTTCTGTAGCATTGCCGAATCATTTCTATTTACCTCAAAAGGGGATATAGTCACACCAAAATACAACATTTTTATAATAAGGGCAAAGTTTCAAACATCGGGGCATCAGACTTCAAATTTTCAAAATTTAAATTAGGGATAGTGAATCAAAACATCATCAACATCATCATATCAGTGAGGCAAAATCAATTAGATCATCAAAACATCAAAAGCTTCAAAGCATCAATAAAGATCAAAAAACAAAATATTCTTTGAACCAACGCGCTGATTAGACGGTAATTAAAAGAGGGGCAAAATGTATACACCTGAAAATGGTCAACATCAAACGTTAATTAAATTCAAGCAATTTAATTAATTAAGTTCAAATTCCTCTACTATATAACTAAATTAAATATTTGACTATATAGTTCACCTGAATTAATTAATTCTTCACATCAGTTAATTAATTCTCCATTCACAATTCAATTCTAACCCATTCACCCATAAAAATCAACCTCACACATGGATAAAGTAATTAATTATTTTGAATTAATTAAATCGTAATATCTCTCACCAACCACAAAAGGAAAAAATCAAATTTAATCAATTAGAGACAAGAGACAAGCTCACATGGATCACTAATAGCCTTTTATATCTCAACCACTCAATCTCAATATCTAATCTTGAGCATTCATCCCTCAACTACCTAACTTGACCACGGTTAGAAATATCTCACCCCTAAGACCTTGGAAAATACTATAAATAGTGAGCCTTCTTGGTTCATTATCATCCACTTCCATTTTAGCAAGTGTGTTACGCTAATTTGTGCATCCACCTTCATTTTAGAGCAAGTGCATTATACTCGTTTGCATATCTTAGCATCATCATTCATAGCATTGTTCTTAATTTTATTTAATTTCATAGTTAATCTTGCATTGTTCTTCATCATTATACATAATTTGTATCCATCTTAGCTTATATCTTCATCATATCATCAATTTCTCATTTTCTAGGTTGTCATCTTTGAGATCTTAATGCAACTGAACATTTATCTAAGATCGATTAGATCCTTAGAACTAGAGAGCAATGAGACACTTTTGAGTGTTTATTTTATGTTTTATCATATTCGTTATCATGTTTTGATTTGAATGCTCATACTAATGTTTCATTGTTGTTTATGTGACACAGATTTACACTACAAAAATGTATTAAAATTAATTATCTATATTATTGAATAAGAAATGAACAAAACAAAAAACTGCTTACTATGTTTTATTCTATTTTAAAACAATAATTTGAGATTCGCATAGACATATACGAATCATATTTTTTTCTTTTAAAACAACAATTTGAGATTCACATACACTCCACCAACAAGGTCTTTGATTATGTATTTACACATTTTATTTTATTATTTTTTAAACACAAATCTTTCCAAATACCAATTTCTATTGAAATGTAGTAGGGATAAACAAGAGTATGAGTATTCAATACCACTTTCAGAAGAGGATCAAACACGCGTTAGAAAACTATAGATTTGATCAGTAGCCAATTCTTTTTTATTTCAATAATTTACACACAGTGTTGTTGTTTTGATAAAAAAAATGATTAAATGTACATACCATTAAATTGATGGTTTTCTACAATTTTGAAATCCTTCATTCTGATTTGCTGAAATATTGGATGAATAACATAGAAGATTGCAATAGGCAACTTGTATTTCTATATTAGACCATAAACAAAGGCAAGTATTCAACCAGCCTTACTCTCTAACACTTTGCAAACTTTGAGGAATGAAATTAACCCTTGTGTGTGAGGATCGATTAGAGGGAACATGTATGGTCTTAAAAATTTCTACTCCTAATCCACAAACTATGGTTGTGGCTTAATTGCATGCCTCTTGTTTTCAAGTTTATACATATTACATTTGCTTGAATGTTTCTAATGAGAGTTGAGTTTTTGTAAAATCCTTTCTAATAAATTATAATTTTTCTATTCAACTAAATCATTGTATTCCATGAAATAACTATCAATTATACCAAGGCCATGGCGATTTCCATAGTCAGATTTTATGGGGGAGCCATGAAACAAAAAACCACTCTATCTCCTACAACAACTATACTAGTTTTGATCTGTTTCCTATTGCTTTAGTCTTAGCATTTTCTCAAATGACAATGCTAATTAACATCAACAACTTATTTTGCATAAATTATTGTTGAAACATTCATTGCCATTGTTGATCTGGGAAATGGTGACCAGAGGTCCATGCAGAGGCCCAACCAGAGGGTTCGACGAAAATGGCAGAAACAGTGATGGTCAGCAATGGTAGTCATACGACACCAGGCGACCACAGCAACCGCAGTGTCAGTTGTTTGAGCAGTATTATTTTCAACAAGGAATTTATAGTAAGGGTAAGGGTTTGATACAAACAAAGCAAGGTGAGTTCAACATGTTCCAGAACAGACACAGTACCCTCCTTCTGGGTTTTAGTCAGTTCCGTTTGTTCAAAAAAATTTGCCTAAAATAGATAGTATGCCTCAATCTGAGGTTGACGATTTCATGAAGATATTTAGAGGGAAAGTGACAGTCCAACCTGCAAAGCACTTTTTTGTCAACCCCAGATTCCACATTAAGACACCAACAAATAAAAAGGGTGGGGCTCAGAATAAGAAGGTTTACAACACGTCTGTAATAGAGAAGAATTGGCCTCATACGATGACACCTAATCTCCACTCCAACCCTCCTAGAGTCAATGCAACCTCTACTTTCGAGATTGGTGAATCGTCCATGTAAGAAGCAAAGAAGCAAGCGACAACATTCAAACAGGCTCTCACCTCTTCGGATCGAGGGTTTTTTGAAAATTGTCATGAGAAGGAAAAAAATTCAAATTTCTTTGAACCGGGCTCCAATAGATTTAGACATATGCCCAAACAAAAGGGTATGAGTAGAGGCCGCCCCCATAAAAGCACCAAATATTTGATATTTGTGAAGGCACACCACTGGGTTCCCCTGCAGTCATTCAGTATAATCAGGGTCTGGATAATGATAGGGCGGATTCAAGGATTATGAAATAGATGCCCACTAGACCTTCTATAGAGCTTCAGCAGCCACTGATAAGTAGACCGCCCTTCAAACCAAATCTGTCTTCTCAAGTCTGGTAGGTGAAATAGAGACAGTTTTAACCAAATCTTCAGCAGGGTTCTAATCACTTTCAACCTACATCAACAATTAATTTTCCAAATAATTTGCTTCAAGATCAAATTCACCTTCTCCGGGACAAAGCACTAATAGGTAAATTCTCAAAACTAGACTTATCAATTGATGATATTAAGCTTTGGGCCTTGGAAAACTAGGCAGGTTTATCAAATATATTTTGGTTAGATATTAAGTTGGGATATTTTCTTGCCAAAATTGAATCTATTGATATGAGAGATGCTATCCATAAGAATAAAAGTTGGTTTTACAAAGGGCTGGGCCTCTTTACCTCGATATGGACCCCCAATGTCATACTCGAGGATAGATCCCCACTATTCTTCCCCATTTGGATTGCCCTACCAAATTTTCCATTAGAATACAGAGATTTGGATATTATTGAAATCATTGCCAACAGACTTGGAATTTTTGTTAAACATGATCTAATCCCCTTTGAATTTTCGCATCATGAGGCTAGAGTGTGTATACTACATGATAATACTAAGGAATTACCAAATTTGATCTCCTTAAAATACAAATGGGGACATTGGGAACAGAAAGTTGTTCTCCAAAATGAGGATACCATCATGCTATATCAGAATCGGCTAGGGCACTTCACAGCTCAATGCAAGTCTCACTCATCCACCCAGCTGAGGGTGTTGGAGAATTAATGTACAAATCCTCTTCAATGTTCATTCCATCAGGCCTCTCATTGTTCTCGACACACAGATCTACAAACTTCGTCAGCTAGTCCCGATGAAGCTTTGCCTTCCAATCTTCATTCATATGAGGTGTCTATTTCCTTCTATTATGTTGTAAGATGTATTATGATGATCCTGAGCAATGCCAAACAGACCATGCTACTAGATTGGAAGCCGATAGATGCACACAATTCTGATATGGATGCTTTAGTGCAACAACTTATGTTCTCTGATTCTCCAATTAAAAAGCCAATTATACATGAGGTGTTTGATAAAGAGACCTTGGTTAACCTTCCAGCAAGAAAACTATCAGACCAACTATTGACAGAGTTAGCTACTAAAATTATATATGAGATAGCAGAAGAAGAAGGAATACTATTGTATGAAGGAGATCACAACTCAATGGACTCTCAGCAATATAGCAAAACTGCCTCACCAGATCATGTTATCCAATATATTGAGGAAGCAGGACAGACACAAGTGCATGACAAGATTTTCAAACCTAGTAAAGGAATTATCAATATAGAAGAAGATGAGGGAGTGTTGACTCCCACAACAACTCACACCCTGAGTAGCTCTCAGCAAGTAAACCAAATTAATCAAGAAACACACCGGTCCTATACGCAGATTAAGACAATAAAGTTGAAAGAGGATCCTATCAGCACAGAGGACCCTCAAGGATTCTTTCTGAAAAATCTGGAGTATAATTTTGAAGGTAGCCTATATAAGTAGACCGATGACATGGACTTCACAAATATCAATGAAGACTGGCAAGATGATAGTGAATTGGTGTCCTCCCCAAAATCTGATGAGTTTACATACTCTCATATTAGAGATTGGATCCAAAGTAATACATTTCTTGATTTAGAGGAAATTCAAGCAGTAATTAACCAGGGAACCTATGGTGATGTTGAAACTAAAATAATTGAGCCAAAATCTAAGCAGTTAGCTTTTGATACTAGTCTTACCCTCTCACTTGAGAAAACACCACTTCAAGATTTACAGGTTAAGGCCACACCAAAAAAGAGAGGTAGAATACCAAAAAGCAGTCTAATCAAACAAGAAATTGTAGCAGGTATCCAATCAAAATTGGATGGGAAATTCACACCTTCCAAAAGATCGACAAGGAGAACCAAGGGTTCTCCTTGTCAGCAATGAAGATAGCCTCTTGTAATTTCAGAGGATTAAATGCCTTTGACAAAAGAAACAGAATCAAGCAAGAGCTGGATTCTTTAAAAGCGGATGTGATACTTCTCCAAGAAACAAAGATGTCAATAGTGGCATTTAACAAAACAATTGGGAATTGGTTAAAGTGGAATTCTACACATAGCCCAGCAGTTGGTGCTTCAGGTGGGCTGGCTATTCTTTGGGACCCTAAACTAATTCAAGGGCAGCTAATTCATAGGAGTGACAATTGGCAAGTCATTAGGTTGGAGTGTTTTGATATAAAAATTATGCTATTTAATATTTATGGGCCTACACTAACTCAGGACAAGCAGAGATTGTGGGCAGAAATCACTCAGTTTACAAAAAGTCAACTAGATACACACATCATAATGGGTGGAGATTTCAATGCCATTCTTAAATTATCAAAAAAAAATGGTGGGATTTGTCCACCTCTGAGAAAAATTCAGGATTTCTCCAATTTTGTGGAAGATAATGGTTTAATGGATGTTGAGCCATCAAATGGGACATTTACATGGACCAATAAAAGGGAAAAATTTTCATAGATAGCTGTCAGGTTGGACAGATTTATTCTATCACAGTGCTGGAAACTAGCAAATGTTACATATCAGTTAGAAATTCTACCTTGGCCAAGATTAGACCACTTCCCCATTTGCCTGCATGTGACTTCGACATTACCAAGACAAGGTTTCTAGCATAGACCATCCTTCAAATTTGAAAAAATGTGGTTACGACACCCAAGCTTCTTGCCTTCACTCAAGCAGTGCTAGATTTCTGCTTTGAAGACAGACGAAACCAAAATGTTTCAGTTTGCAAACAAGATGAAACATACCAAAAAGTGGATCAAAAAATGGAATGAGGAGATCTTTAAGAATATCTTTACAGAAAAAGAAGCAGTAAAGGTAAAACTAGAGTCCATATATAACACTATTATCAAACAAGGAATGGACAAGGACTGATACACCACACAAAAAATCCTAATGCAAGAATGGGAGGAAATATGTAGTAGAGAAGAGGAATATTGGAGGCAAAAGTCAAGAGAGTTATGGTTAAAAAAAGGGGATAGGAATACAAAATATTTTCATGCGTCAGCAAAATAGAAAACAACGAGCAATCGAATTTTCACTATTACTAATGCTGAGACTGGTAACTTAATAACTAAGCCTCAAAGCATTAAAGAAGAAGGGGTCAGATTTTTCTAGACTTTGTTAGGCCCTCCTCCTAATTCATGTCTAGTAGCCCCGTCAATGGAGGAATTACTAGAGGCAATTCCCACTTTGATATCAGAGGTTGATAATTTAAAACTCTTGGCTCCATTCACCATTCAGGAGCTCAAAAAAGTGGTCTTTTCTATACCTTGAGATAAAGCCCTTGGCCCAGATGGATTTACTGCTCTATTTTTCCAAGTGTGTTGGGAGTGGATTGGATGGGAATTATTGGGTGTAGTCAAATAACCTCAAATTAGCAAATCCATGTTAAAAAACTTCAACACCACAAATATAGCCATTATTCTGAAAGTTAAAACTCCAAAAACATTTGTAGATTTTCATCCGATATCCTTATGCAACACTATATACAAATTCATAACAAAGGCTATCTATCTAAGGATGCAACACCTCATTCCTAACCTTGTCTCGCAACCACAAGGGGGTTTTGTTCCAGGTAGGGAAATAATGGAAGGAGCTCTAGTGGCACATGAAGTTCTGCACTCCATTAACAATAGTAAAATATCACATTTTGTCATCAAGTTGGACATGATGAAAGCATATGATAGAGTAAACTGGGATTTTCTTATCAAGGTTCTGAAAAAATTTGGATTTGTGAAAGGATGGTGTAAATGGCTTAAGTCTTGTATCTCGGGTGTGGGTTTCTCAGTTATGATAAATGGAGTACCGGCTGGATTCTTCACATCCACACAAGGAGTTAGGCAGGGGGACCCATTGTCTCTAGTGTTGTTTATTCTCATGGCAGAATCATTCAGCAGACTTATCCAACGTAAGCAAGCATTAGGTAAGTGGCTAGGAGTGCAGATTGGATAGTCAGATATTTCAGTGACACATTCCCTGTTTGCGGATGATAAATTACTCTTTGGGAGTGCAAATATCTCTGAGGCCAGACAGATTAAGGAAATACTGGACCTTTATTCAGCAACCTCAAATCAAAGAGTTAACCCTCTCAAATCTAAAATCTACTTGTTTAACACAAATCAAATTATATCCAATAAAATGGCAGCCTCTTAGGATTCTTAGTAGATTTCCTACCATCTGTATACCTTGGCATCCCTTTCTTTATGGGAGAAAATAAAATTAGTTACTAGTCACCTATCATTGAGAGGATTAAATCTAGGGTAGTAGCATGGAAAGCAAGGTGGTTATCACTTTCAGGAAGAATACTACTAATCAAATCAGTCCTATCAGCTATCCCTAATTATTATTTATTAGTTCTCAAAGCTCCTTCATCGGTTCTTTAAAAAATCCAGAAAGTACTAAGAGATTTCCTATGGACTGGGAATATAAATGGAGAAAATAAAATCCCTTTGGTCTCTCTTAAGAAATTGACACAAGTAAAGTAGCTAGGTGGAGCAGGGATACATGATCTACAAAAAAGAAATCAAGCATTTGGGGGTAAATTAGTTTGGCAAATGTATACCAAACCACACAACATTTGGTGCCAAATTATGCAAAAGAAGTATTTAGATGATAATAATCCGGCCAAAATTTTAACGGTATTAGATCCCCCTAAAGGTTCAGCCATTTGGGAATTCATGATTTCTTCCAGAGAAATAGTATCCAATTTCATTACTTGGGAAGTGAATAATGGTTTATCAGTTAAATTTTGGCGTGATTCATGGAATGGTGCACAACCCTTAATTCAAATGAATGAAATTGAGAACATAGTTACTATGTCAGAAAGTGTTTGGGGAACCTATCTAAATAACTATGTACTAGCAGTATGTCTACACTCAAGGAAAGTAATATGGAAAGAACCCCATGAGCTACCTTTACCCCTCAAGCGATACAGTTCTTGGAGAAAATATTCTCACAAAACTTGGTCTACCTATCAAATTTAGAGGATAAATTGATCTCGGCTCTGGGAGTAGATGGAAGATTCACCATCAAGGATGGGTATAAGCTTATCCAACAGCGAAATGCAATCATAAAACCATCCCGTGCTTACACTTTCTGCTGGAACAATCTTACTCTACCCAAGGCAGGATGCTTCACTTGGTTAGCACTGAACAACAGTGCATTAACTAGTGAGTGATTACATAGACTCAACATAGCTCAACCTTTTAACTATCTTCTATGTGATAATCATCAGGAAGATACAGATCACCTATTCCTAAATTGTCAATTTGCACAGGAATGCTGGTTTTTTATCCTCAGAAAGTTACAATACTCTACCCCACTTCCAAACAAGCTCTGGGATCTTTTTGAATCATGGCCACAATTATACTCTACATCCCTCTTCTCAGCAATTTAGAAGTGCACTCTAGTGTTATTTGTCTGGGCAATATGGTGGGAGAGAAACAAAAGAATTTTTCGCAGAACTTCCTCTTCAATTTAGGCAGTTACAAATCACCTAGAGAGGTCGATTTCTGAACTAGTCAATGCTACTCACAGTAAACTTAAACACAACTTGGTCATGACCTCGTGGGATTCATCAATACTACGAGAATGGAAAAAAATTCATGTACCTTTTCGTTGGTGCTTCAAAACAACATCAAATAAGGTGCTTGCTAGAGACCTAGTCAAATGGATTCCACCATCAAAAGGGGTTAGTAAAATTAATTTTGATGGTTCTTCAAGAGGGAATCTAGGAAAATCAGGGGCAGGTGTATGCATCCGGGATCATCAAGGATTATTATTAGCAATAAAATGTTGCCCACTTCCAACTGGAACAAATAATATGGCTGAGGCTCAGGCATTATTTGAAGGATTAATATTGGCTAAAAATGGAGGATTCCATCAGATTCATATAGAAGGAGATTCGATGGTTATAATCTCAGCATGTCTTAACCAAGTATCTCATAATTGGAGACTCACTTACATTCTTCAACAAATTTGGCAACTACTAGACTCATTTCAAGAAGTTCAGATTTCACATACTTTGAGAGAGGGCAATCAATTAGCAAACCACTTGGAAAACAAAGGATGTGATGGCTATGAGGTAGTGTCCTTTAATTATGATGCAATTTTAAATCAGGATGTCAAGTTACATGAAATTTATAACCTTGACAGGTCGACATATGTAGGATCGTCCTCAAATGTGCGGATGTGAGGTTGGTTAATGTGCAGATATGCAATTTGGGTTCATTGCCTGGTGAGAGAGAATGACAGCACAACACCAATCACATGGCAGTACGGTCAAATCTGTGTGTTAGAGAAAAATGCTATTACATCATGAGTGGGTAACTCTAAAGTACCAACTTCCTGCAGATACATGCCGTCACTGAGAAAAAAAAATACATTGTTTAAGTTGGCATGTAACTTGAGAATTAAAGGAAATGTGTGATTTAATGACACACACCCTATATTATAATGTGCACAGTACCTTTTATACTTCAACTTCAGATTGTGGGAGATTTTCCATTAATTGGCACGAAACATAAATGTTCATTTAAAGATCTACAAATACCCTTCTCCTCATAACATGCATTCGCATTGCTTCTTGAGTATTGCATAGTGCAGATTCTTTGTGGGACTGTATAATGTTTCGCAAGGATTTTCCCTCCTGCCAGACTTGTGGGCATTTTCATGATGAGCTCTTACCAAGGAATTATAGAGTATACATCCCTCTGCATGCTTCTGTGTCCCTGCTCCCAAACAGAATTGATGGCTTGAAACTCGACCAAGTTTTTATCACTAACTCAATGTTGCATTATAGGGTTGTCCATCGTGTTGTTGGTGAACACGTATTGTCTCCCAGAACTAGGATAGTGGTTTTCCCTTCTCAGATGGTGTCGATATTTCTCTTCAATTTAATGGACATGTTGCAGTCGGTGGACTTGGTAGTTTACATTGCTAATAAGATCGTTTGGCCTCAATTTATTAATGGAGCACGGCTCACGGTGACACTTCAGAGGTACGACCTATGGTCAAGTAATGCATTGATTGGGGGACTATTCTTACATCATGATATTATGGCCAGCCATGAATACCTGATGACATATGACAGCTTCAAATAGGCAATGGATAAGAAGAGCTTTTGAGTACTAAATAACAATTTGCAGATTGTGGGTGCGGCCCTTGGGAAACCTTTGGTGGACAAAATTCGGTGTCTGGCACATTCAATTTTGGACCTTCTACTATCGCCACTTCCTTTGGTTCAACCTCCACCCTACTACAAGGTACCATCTGGTAGCTCAAAACAGGTTCCTGACCTGAATGTACCACTTTTGCCCAGCCAATCTTCCAACATCTGTCCAGTGGTTCAGAACACACTTGATGGCTGGGAAGATGAAAATGTCGTTGCTCTGCCTGCTGGATGGGAAAAAGCTTGGGGGTCTGCCACTCCTATGGAAGAATGATTGTTTATGTACGCAGCCGTACACCTATGACATTGCATAGGCATTTTGGATACGCCTATTTTTGAAATCTTGTAATTAGGCTGTATAGCATAGGCATGTTTATTAGGCCTATTCTGAAATTTTGAAATTTTGTGAAATTTTGGGGATATTTCTGGGGGATATCTCTGTTCTAATGTATCAACCAACCATAATTAGTGGGCTGCATGTGTAAACCTAAATGTAAACATCACCATATATCCTATTAGGATTCACGGGTTTCTAAGCAAACCCAAATGTAAAAATTGTCATTTTCTATAAATTGTATATGACTACGATACTGGGGTTTCTTCCTGATTCTTCCACAGGGGAGTCATTGAATCAGTATATATTAATAAAAATATGGTGGGCTTCCCACTTTGGCTTTAAAAAAAAAAAAACTGTCAATTATACCATATTATTCATGAACCATGTTTGATGTCTCCACATTTTGCATTCATGTCTATCGAAGATTTCACATCTGCAATATCTACAACCCATCAAACCTTTGCTATCTTGACAAATAATTCTACTGTGAATTTTCTTCCTCAAGTCTCTTATAATCGTTGAGGGCATTCAATTTGTTTTTATTTCATTAAATCTATTTTGTACACGACCTCTAATTATTTTTATAAAATGATAAATACTAATAAAAGATATTAGAATATTAAAAAAATTGATATTTTCTTTTTCATATTTAAATTTTATCTATAATTTCCTATTTTGACTTATCCTTGAACCTCCTTAGGTACAAGTACTAATATTATAGTCTATATCTCTATATCAAGATATAGATAGAGATATGTAAAACAAAATTAAATAAAACAAAAACAAAATTAAATAATTCTTTCATTTTCATTCTTTCTTCTTTGTATTGATCATAGAAGATCTGTATCTACAACTTCTGATTTTCAATATTTTTGTCAAGCTTATACCTTTCCATTGTATGATCTTTTCTCTCAAGTGATTTAAACTTTTCCAAATAAGAGATCTAGCTCTGATACCAATTGTTGGAATAATGTAATGGTGTGTACTGAGACGGGAGGGGTGAATCAGTACTCTTAAATTTTTTTATTAGTTGTCCTTTAGTAATCTTTGCTTGTATTACTGACCATATTGCTTTTCTACCTTATGCATGTAATATCAAAACATAAGTGTAATTGCATGTAAACATTCATGAAAAGTAGTTACACATGACACAAGAATTGGTAACACAAAAAACCCCTGTTAGAAGGTAAAAACTGCGGTGGGGATGAAACCCACAAAGATTCACTATCTGCAGAATGGAAGGTCCCAGTTAAGGCTACAAGTGTGATCACTTATGATGAACTTACCCTGTTAGAGTAACATTTTAGGCTTGTTAGGTCTACTCGATTAAGATATATTAATAACACTGTTAAGTGTGCACTCGGTTAAGAGATTTATAATAAGACTGTTAAGTCACCTTCTTAAAGGATTTCTTCTATTCGCTACAATTGCTAGAGAGTAGTAAAAAATACTTATGATATGATGGTATGCAATCTTAAATTTCTGATTACAGATCCTTTAAGTTCACATAATGTATGTATCACCTATAGTGATGGATAATACCTCTGTTCTTCTCGGTAGCCTTGAATCTAGTTCTTCATAACTGAATTCTTTCTTTTGTGTCCTTTTGCATGAAACTCTCTATCTGATCCATAGATATCTACTGCGGCTACAATCATCATGTTCTGATTGATTTATACATCTATATATACAAAGGTTTTGACCTAATTAGGTTTCACACTTTACAAGAAAAACTCTATGATCAAAGATTTACAACTTGACCTTGATCTCCTAGTTTGCATGTTCACAATCAGTTAGACTGATTAAAACTATTACATATGCTTTACTTGTTCCTTAAGAAATGGTTTTATAGCTAAGAACAAAGCTATTTTTAAGACTGGAGTGCTTTAGCTGACGTGTATCTCAGATCCACTTTTCTCAGGAATAAAACTGTCTCTCGGTAGACTGGTGCTCGGTATGCTTTGTAGTCTGTGCTCGGTGATGTCTGTGAACTATCTGTCGATGTTCACTGACCTCAGTAATCACTGTGCTAAAATATTTTCAATGACCATTGCACTTCTCTATTTTGGTGACCATTGCACTTGTCTGTTTTGGTTTCCTCTATGCTTTTCTGAATGCTGTCACTCAGTGATCATGTTACTGACAGTCCAACAACTATTTCCTTGTATACTAATGAAAAATTATGATCATCAGAAAGGATATGCTTGAATTTAGTGGAGAGGGGCTCAATTGGAAAGGGGAAGGAGTGGCAAGGATAAAATTACTAATTGGGATAGAATGAGGGAGAAAATGAAAAGACTATTCACCCTAGTGATTATGAATTAGATTTGTTCAAGATGTAAAATTTGAAAGAAGGAACCAAAGTAGTGAAGGAGTATACAAAGAAGTTTCATAGGATCTTGATCAGAATATGACATGTTGAAGCTACTAAGGAGAATGTTGCAAGCTATATCAATGGTTTGAGGAATAACATTTAAGAAGAGATGAAGTTAGTGATAGTTTACACAATGGAAGATGCATATCAAATTGTCTTAAAAAATAAGGAAAGATTGAATAAAAGTTATGAAAGTAAGAAAAGAGGAAGATGATAAAATTAAAAAAAGAGAGGAAAGATCATATGGAGATTTGTGCGAGGATTCAAATATAAATATTTATAAAAATGAAGACTGCGCATCAATAAATATTAAAGGAGTGATGATTCATATCATGTGAGCAAGATTCTAGAGGAAATGGAAGATCATGTAGATGGTTTGGAAGAGGAAATCATAAAGTAACATGTTATAAATGTGGAGAAGGACACAAAGCATATGAATCTCCAAAAAATCAAAAAATAAATAAATGAAGAAAAATAAAGAGTTGCAAATGTTAACGATGAATCATAATCTTCACAATTAGAGGATATTGAAAATGGAGAAGTGCTAGTCACTAGGAGAGTCTTGTTGAATAAACCAATTCAAAGAAATAAATTGTTTAGAACAAGATGAAAGTGTCAAGACAAGGTATCTAATGTTATCATAGATGACATAAATACATATAATATTTTTAATAAAGAGATGGTGATTAAACTGCAGCTAGAGAGGAGAAAACACCCACACATGTACATGATATCTTGGATACAAGATGAAAATAAATTTATGGCCAGAAAAAAACTATTCATAAAGTTTAATTTAAGAAAGTATTATTATGAGATAATACGAAATATTACGTTTATTAATGTTTTTCATATTTTCCTTGGGAGACTTTATAATTTGATATGAGAGCAGTGCACAATGGGCATGCTTATACATACTAATTAATGAAGGCATAATTTGAAGACATTGTAAGGAGTAACAAAAAGGCATGCAATAGTGAAATTGTTTGTTTAGTAGATACCATAGATGGTATGAAGCAAGAAGTTAAATTTGAGAAGGATGAGTTATTTATCTATATTGATGTAGTTGAAAAGGAATGAGAAGAGTTGATTTCAGGTGGGACAAAGGTTGCAACATAAGGTGAGGTAAAATCATATTTTAGTGGTGTCTTTGGTGATAATTAAAGTGAAGAGATAGATAAAATTATTTCAACAATGGATAACTTTGACAAAACTAAATTTGAGGTATGTGATGTAGAGGTAAATAAAATATTCTCCAATGAATCTTTGTTTGAGAATAATAAAGATGGAAGACTATTTATTAGTGATCTTGGTTCCTTATTAGGAAATGAGGAAGTCAAGTCTCTTGATTATTGTGTTAATGTTGTTTTGATTGAAGGAAATTATATTGCAAAGTTGATATGTCTTTCACAAGGCATTAAAATAGTGAATTTTCATGAATGAGACAAGGTGGAAGGAGGGGGAAAATGTAAAAACAAAAAAAGAGGTAAAGGTAGACACTTTTTTTTTTGTTGAAGGAGAAGGTCTAAATTTAGGTCTTTATTATGATTTTAATAGACTATGTTGGTGGGAAGTCAAATTTTCTACTTTGAATGTTATGAATGATAAAAGTGGAGAGAGGATGAAAGGGAATAATGGTATCATGCTGTAGAAAATGAAGAATAGGAAATACGACTAGACAAAGCGAATAAGTGGATCCAAGACAATCATAGGGTCTATAAATGTTTCTGAGTTTTCCCTAGGAATTATTTACTTTCCACCATGGGTGTCTAAATGGTAATCAACATCAACCAAAAAGAGAGTATTTTAATTTTTAATTTTCTTAGGTTTATTGAATTTTTGTTGTGAAAAATAAATTATAACATTAGGCCAAAATATCCCTTTTAACATTTGGTCATTTTCAATGTTATTGCATTTATGGAGAGGAGAAAATGCAGGAGGAAAATTTGATGTTTACAAATTTGAATTTTGGTCAAATTGGGGATTCTTGGGAGTGTTATGAGATAATTAACTAATCCTAAGAAGGTGGTTTTTCAAAATTTTGGCACACTTTTCCTTGTTTAGGACCTATTCCGATGGAGTGGGAAGGAAAGAAGAATATATCATTTTAGCATGTTGCAAAATGAAGTTGGAAAATACCATTAATGCATTTTATAAAATGGGTTTAATGATTATTTTATGATTTTTTGTTGTGTTATTTTTTAATGAGATGCCAAAAATTGGAGTGGGTAGGAGGAGGGGGGGAACCTTAAGGCATGCTTGATTTGGCAATTTTGTGATGATTTTATGAGAAGTGGGATTCTTGCAAGCGTGGGCATGAGTTCTAGTAGGAGGTGGTTTGTACCTTTTGTTTGTAGGTTTGAATGTGATTTTGTAGCAGCGATTTGGATTTTGGAAGCCATTGTTCAAGACCTATAGTTTATGATGAAGATTTGCAAGTTGTAGAGCTAAGATTTCTAGCGAGAAAAATCACTTTGGTGATGAAATTTATGTAGCTTATTATCCATGATTGTAAATGTTGTTAGACTGATTATATATCAAATTTTATTTATTTTTATTAGTACACGAGGCTGAAAATTTATGTGACATCATATTTGTAGATACTTAGTCTCATTTTAGGTGTTGTTGAGTGAATAAAACTTGTATTTTCAGATTTTATACACCTATTCTACTCATTGTATTAGATTGATTGATGTTGTTGTGTGGGTTTTAGAGAGTATTGTGTGTGTGTGTGTGTACCCTTATAGTAGATACTTTAGTAACACTTTTCAAAATGAAGTCTACCCTCTCATACACATTGATGATGAATACATAAATTTTCAGCAATTGTGCTAGCAAAAAAGTAGCCCTTAATAGTTTACACCAAGAAATTCAATCACTACTTTATGCATCTGAATGAGAAACTCCCTTAAAAAAATCAAGTACAATATATACATTAGTGAGCTATCACCACCTATTCAAGCTAATATGGTGCTCCTTGTATTTTGAAATCCTTTGATCAAGTATTTCAATATACACCTAACTTTGAAGCTAAGACTAGTACTTGCTACTAACAATTTTTGTTTTGTTTTCCACTCGAAGGTCTAGAAATTGGACCTCTCACTCCATAAGTTTCTGACTATCCAACTCGCTCTATACCACCTCCAATACTATGAGCATAGGAGTGATCTCTTTGAGCTACAAGTACTGCTTGAAAATATAATCCCCGATAATACTCACCCCTCTGAATCTCATATCTCAAGCCCTAGATAGTCTGATGAGTAACACCCTTTGTGGCAGTCTTCTCTAGAGTGTGAGCTAAATCCTTAATTGCACCTTATTTCTCTATGGACTCATCTCTCTCAGATCTAGCCTAATCTCTCTATCCTCAAAGTGGCCACCTCTTCTTCAAGAGCTTGAATCCTTCCCATTGCCTACCCCAATCGAGCCTATAAAAGGGTAACCTTTACTTGTGCGGTACTGTGCAATCTCTATATATCCTATACTGGGGAAACCAGGGGAACTCCCTGTGAAACTAGGGGAATCTATGAGCAATCTGTTATAGACCCTGTGTAACCCCTTCTCAAGCCCTAGGTGAAACAACTCTCTACACTGGAGTAACAATTCCCTTAATCACTCTGTCACCCCTCCCCCTCACTCTACCAACAACCCTATCACCTCCACCACCACCTCCTCCATCATAAAATCCACCACTACCACCTTGAACAAATTGCCTCTGATGTCAAGGTTTTTCATCATCATCATCATCGCTCTCCACGGTAGGCAATACCTCATTTGGTGCAGTTAACCAAGGAAATAGGTACGTAAGAAACCACTAGCTGTACTCAACTATCATATTGGCATCCAAAATATTGACCATATAATCCTAAGTTACTGAACCTAACTCTTATTACTCACCAAATTTTGTCTCATACGATACAGTGCGCCCCCACATAGATCTCTCCTTATGTATTCAAGTGTACAAAGCAGAACCCTGTGGCATACCTTGCATCCTCCCATATTGTCTAAGAACTTAGGTATCTAGAAACCTCTCAAGGATGTATGGAGTCCACTTGATCAACCATCATGGCATAAATACATATGGACTCTCATATGGATCCTTTGTCCATGCCTCGCATCCAATATAAGGTCTCTAGTAGAATGTATCCATATCATCAATCTATTGCCTCCAATACTCTATCTTACCTAGCATAGGCTAGACAATGATACCACTATAGCCATAAATTTAAGGGTGACCTACTAGATGATCTTTGTTAGCTATTGGTCGTGTCACTAGGATATGCTCCCAAGTCCAAAGCAGTAATAAGACAACTCCTATAGATAGTGTAGCTCCTCGATCATATAACACTTGATGAAGCTCATGATATAGGTGGGCGAAAATACATGTACCCCAAGAAAATCAACAAGGAAACTGAAGCATGTCCTCTAAAATCCTACCCCAACCAATAGAAAAATCATGCACCCTTTAATTTTTCATCATGAATCCACCAATGAAACTTTCTAACATAGAAGGAAGTGGGGCATATCTCATCATATTCTCCCACCAAATAGTGTACCCCAAATCGTATCATCACCAAATACACATCACAATGGGTCAATACCATCATCATCCTAATCAAAATATATCAAGTCTCCAACAATGGAAATATGGAATATCGTGTACATGTCCTCTAGATTTGTTTTAATCTCTCTAGTGGATAAGTGAAAGGTGTTATGATCGTTGTGTCATCGCTCGGATAATATTGTCAATAGACCTCTGTTCACTAAAAAATGATGCATATCTAGCAAATAATCGAGACCACACCAACCAATAACATGTCGCTCCTCTTGAGACAAATGCATAGTCATGTCGAAGGGTTTCGAGTACTGACCCCTCATATTAAGCTTCCCTAAGGGAGTCTTTTAATAGATATAATCAAACCTGCATGATTTCTTAAGACACACAAAAAATATAGAAATCTGATAATATTACAAGGTGTCTTACAAATAAGAAAGGATATTCTGAAAACAGCAAAGTATATGATATAGAATTATAATTTAATAGAAACTTTATCATCTTTTACATGGTATCAGAGCACTGGTTCTGAAAGATTTGAGCAGCTGATAAATTTGTGAAATTAAATTTTAATTTGAATACATTACATTAAATTCCTAAAGGCAAATATTATCAGATTTGAGGATAGACTTGAAGGAGCAGATAATTTTTCAGTCATGGAAATTCAGAATACTATTAATATTAAGACAAAGTAAAGTTGAATCCTTCATCAAAGAAAATTAACTTAAACCAGAAGAAGAACCTGACATATTAACTTGGAATGAAGGAAATGATAAAGCAATGAAGATAATCATTGATGGAGTCAGAGATCACATTGTTCCAATTTTAATGAAATATGAAAGAGCATATGATATGTTCGAAGCACTTGAGAAAACTTATGAAATAAATAATGCAAGCAATAAATTAGCCTTAAAGAGGGAGATAAATCACATAAGTATGAACAAAGATGAAACAATAAATTCATACTTCATGAGAGTATCGAATCTAAGGGATAAATTATCAACAGTTGGTTATGAGATCGATGGAAAGGAATTATCATTGATTGCACTAGATGGTCTACTTGAATCTTGGGAGACATTTGTTTCTGGCATAAGTGCTAGGTCTAAATTTCCAAAATTTGACCGACTGAGAACAGATTGCCTACAAGAGGAATCAAGGATAGACAAGAAAGGAATAAAGAAGAAACATCGATGAAGATCTTCATGTACTGAATGTGGATAACCACAAGGATAGAAAAAGACACTTCAAGAAAAAGAGATATAATAATGAAAGCAATAAAAGAGATATGTCTAAGGTACAATGTTTTAGATGTGATAAATATGGACATTATGTATTCAATTGTCCTTACAAAAAGCATCAGGCTACATTYACCAAAGCAAAGAAACAAAAGACCAAGGAAGAACCTAAAAATGTGAAATTTGTATTCTACTCTGCACTTTCAAGCCAAGTCTCAAATAAGAACACCTGGGTTATAGACAGTGGTTCCTCAAGACATGTAACTGGATTCAGAGAACTACTAGATTCTATGACAGAAGAGTCCAATGAAGAAGTAACTATTGGAGATGATTCGGCTTACCCAGTAAAAGGTATTGGGACATGCACTATCAAACTAAAAACCAGTGATTCCATTCAACTTACTGGAGTATTATTTGTACCCGACATCAAAAGAAATCTAGTATCTATTTCAGCACTTGAAGATAATGGATATAGAGTAACTTTTATGGATGGTAAAGTAAAAGCTTTGCCTAAGAGCTCTAATATCAAGAAAGCCCTAACCATAGGTAATAGACAAGGTTGTCTATATGAACTATGTACAAATTCAAACCAAGTCCTAATTAATGAAATTAATAATAAAAATGAGATGTGGCATAAAAGACTAGGACACCTAAATTACAAAGCCCTATCTTCCATGGAAAAACTTGTCATTGGATTACTGAAGCTCAAACAATATCATCTAGGTGTATGCAAAGGTTGTGCATTAGGCAAAAACATAAAAATGGCATTTCAAAATAGTTCTAGTAAAACAGATAATGTATTAGAATTAGTCCATTCAAACTTATGTGGACCTATGTCCGTTCCATCAATAGGAGGGTGTAAATACTATGTGGTCTTTATTGATGATTTCTCCAGGAAGACCTGGATATATTTTCTTAAACATAAAGAATCTGAGGAGATTCTAAAAATGTTCAAAGATTTTAAATCAATTACTGAAAAATTCTCTGGAAAGAAAATCAAGACTCTAAGGACAGATAATGGTAAAGAATATACCTCTGACATCTTCAAGGGATTTTGCAAAAATGCAGGAATTAAGAGGGAGTACACTGTGCCCTATAATCCTCAACAAAATGGGGTTGCTGAAAATAAAAAGAAGACAATTGTTGAAGCTATCAAAGCTATGATTCTTGATCAAAATATCGACATTTCTCTTTGGGCAGAAGCATCTAATACTGCTGTGTATATTCAAAACAGATGTCCACACTCTCATATCGATAGTAAGACTCCTGAAGAAGTTTTTTCAGGGACAAAACCAGACATCAGTAACTTACGAATATTTGGTTGCCCAGTTTACATACATGTACCCAAAGAGAAGAGAGCAAAGTTAGAACCATCTGGAAGGAAAGGTGTTTTTGTAGGATATAGTGAAACCTCTAAAGCATACCGAGTATATATACCTGGTCAAAATCAAATTAAACTGAGTAGAGATGTAATCTTTGAAGAAGATATAGCATTCTCTAGAGCTAGAAATTATTTAGAACCAGGAACACATATCTCTACAGAAGAGGAACTTACACCTGAGATTCAGAGGGAGTATTCTGAGGAAGAAGAACATGAGGAACAACCATCAACAATAGTAAACCCTAAAAAGAGACCTCTCTGGGCCACTAAGACAATAGAAGAAGCCATGTCCTATGGAGCTCCTTCAAAGAAATTCAGAGAAAGTAAAAGACCTACAAAGTTCTCTAATTATGTTGCCTTAATGAGTGAACTATCAAAATCAGAACCTGCAAATGCTTGAGATGCTATCCAGCAGCAAGTATGGAAAGATGCCATGATAGAGGAATATCTGTCTATTATAAAGAATGATGTATGGGATATTGTGCCCAGACCAAAAGAGAAATCAGCGGTCACCTCAAAATGGTTGTTTAAAATTAAACATGCTGCAGATGGCAGTATAGAGAAATACAAAGCAAGGTTCGTAGCCAGAGGTTTTTCACAAAAGGAAGGGATTGATTATGAAGAAATTTTTTCTCTTGTCGCTAGATATACTTCAGTTCAAACAATCCTAGCCATTGCAGCTACTAAAGGATGGAAGGTACATCAAATGGATGTAAAGACTGCTTTTCTAAATGGAACCATTGAAGAAGAACTATACCTAGAACAACCTAAAGGTTTTGAATTTCAAAATTCCAAAACTCATGTTTGTAAACTAAAGAAAGCCTTATATGGACTCAAACAAGCTCCTAGAGCTTGGTATGAAAGGATTGATAATTATCTTATGAAGTTAGGGTTTTCTAAAAATGATGTTGATCCAAACTTATACTTCAAACAAAGAAAAGGTGATATGTTGATATTAATACTATATGTTGATGACTTATTGATTACTGGAGAGGATCACCTTATAAATCATTGCAAGAAGGATTTAACAAATGAATTTGATATGAAAGACTTAGGTCTTTTACACTACTTTCTTGGGTTAGAAGTTTGGCAAAAATCAGATAGCATTATCCTGAATCAAGGAAAGTACACCCTTGACATATTAAAGAGATTTGATATGTTAAACTGCAAATCAATGTCATCACCTATGGAAACAAACTTTCATAAATTAAAGGAAGCAGCAACAGAATCTCCACTAGCAGATCCTACTATATATAGACAGATAATAGGCTCCCTGATGTACTTGGTAAACACGAGACCGGATATTTGCTTTGCAGTAAATGCTTTAAGTCAATTTATGTGTGAACCTAAAGAGATTCATCTTGTTTCTACAAAACATATATTGAGATATCTTCAGGGTACTGTGAACTATGGACTTAAATATGACAAGACAGATTTGGACCTTCATGGATTCACTGACTCAGATTGGGCTGGAAGTGTGATTGATCGAAAGAGCACATCAGGATGTTGTTTCAGTCTGGGATCAGCTATGGTATCTTGGATTAGCAGAAAGCAATCATCAGTAGCTCAAAGTTCTACAGAGGCTGAATACATTGCATCTTCTATGGATGCCAGAGAAGCAGTATGGCTCAGAAAACTACTTGTTGGATTATTTGGTACTCCCTTAAAACCAACTACTATCCATTGTGACAACCAGAGTTGTATCAAGATATCAGTGAATCCCGTGTTTCTTGACATATCCAAGCATGTTGAGATTCGTTATCACTATGTTCGAGATATGGTTGAAAGGAAAGTGATTTAGTTGAAATATATTAATACAGGAGATCAAATTGCAGATATTCTTACCAAAGCACTTCCCAGAGTGAAAGTTGATCACTTCAAGAAAAATCTTGGTATGATTGAAATGTAATTCTGATTTATATTAATATAATAAAGATATTTATGGGCTCATCCATCCTGTGTACATTTCTAAAAGGTGACGACTTCTTAGTAAATGAACACTTGTATTTAATGTTACAAGGTGGAAATCTTGTAAAGGGGATTCGTTATGGTAGACATTTAATATGTCAGTGCGCATACCATAATAGGGTTATATGTAAGGGAATGTAATGTTCCTTATTACTATATCCTCGCATCACGATCTGAGGTGATATAAAAATTAGGTATCACGATCTAAGGTGATTCCTCGTATCACGATCTGAGGTGATATGAAAATTAGGTATCACGATCTGAGGTGATTCCTCATACCACGATCTGAGGTGATATGAAAATTAGGTATCACAATATGAAGTGATTCCTCATATTACAATCCAAGGTAATATGTAAAATCTGGTCAAGATGGTTTGTGAAAATTATCTTTCCTAACTAAGAGGGAGTGTTAGAAACTGATGGCATCGTAAAGATAATTATATAAATACAAATACATTTACATATTAATATAAATAAAATTAATATTATCACACCTAAATATATCTATATATATCTTTAAGTGATATATATTGATATATATGAAATTATGATCAATATATTATAACTACATATAAATGTATTTACTATATATATTAATTATAACTATATATTAATATATATATGTAATTATATTACATATACATTAATATATAATTATAATTATATATTATATTATATCGAACGGTTTACATATATTGCTATCGGGCGTTAAACACAATACACCACCTTTCACCGATTAATATCGGTTATGAGCTCACATTACAAGTCGATAACAAATCGACTGTGAAGGAAATCAATATACCAATCGACATTTATAAAACCAGTCGATGGAAATTAGCATTGCATAATAAAGCAAATAAATTAATAAAATGGTCACGACTTGATGTATCGTGACTCATTCATGAGTCACGATCCATCAAATCATGACCACTCAATAATATATATAATCAAACCTGCGTGATTTCTTAAGACACACAAAAAATATAGAAATCTAATAATATTACAAGGTGTCTTACAAATAAGAAAGGATATTCTGAAAATAGCAAAGTATATGATATAGAATTATAATTTAATAGAAACTTTATCATCTTTTACAATATTTAAATTTTACCTATAATTTTCTATTTTGACTTATCCTTGAACCTCCTTAGGTACAAGTACTAATATTATAGTCTATATCTCTATATCAAGATATAGATAGAGATATGTAAAACAAAATTAAATAAAACAAAAACAAATGTCAAAAAAAAATGCAATACATACTTTTAATATTACTTCGTCAACTATATAAAAAAACATTAACTACATAATTAAATAATTTTAAAATCATAAGAAACTAATATCAAATAAGTAAAAACAAAAAAATAAATACACATATTTTAATTTTACTTTATCAACAATTATATATATCTCTAGATTTTTTATTAAAAATTTGCATGTGACACGTCATCATACGCTGATCGCACGTGATTTTGGTAATGTTCGTTAAACTCAGCTGACGTCTTCCCCGCCAGGTTTGAAAAAAACAAGATAACAGAAGTGGTACGAAGCACCTACGGATATCCACGTCAGCGTATGTTTCCACGTCAGCGTATGTTGACCGTACAATGTGGTCAAAAGTATACGTCGAATAAACTCCTCGCGATACCCCCATTCAACATTTTCCTTCTATAAATATTTTATACAATATTTGGGTTGAAAACAAAAATATTTTACGCAAATGTTTGGTTTGAAAACAAACACAAAATATTTACTACCATTCAACGTTTGCCTTCTAAATTACTTAAAATATTAAATACCTGCAATGTTTGATTTCAAAACAAAAACATCCACCAAACTGGATCGAAACGCAGACCCACAGTCATAATAGAAGCACGCACGGGGAATAAAAATGGCCGAAATAGTCAAAACAGGAAAAAAATGGCGGAACAATTCACACCAGTCATCGAAAAGGCTCTGAAAGTCTTCAGAGCGTTTGTTCGATCCTTCTTCTCCGTCGTGATCGTTTGCTTGCGCGACATTTAATCTACGACGTCTTCTAGAAAACCTGGATTTGCCGTGCAAAATGCGGCCTCCTCCCCCTTCAAATACAAAATAAGTTTCCCTTGTTTTTGGACAGTAAATTCAGATTCCCTTGTAAATTCTTCAGATCATGATGGAAATCGCAGCAAAAATTTGTGCAAAGCCTAATTTCAGGTACTGGTTAGCCGAGCATCCGATTATTTTGAGGTTCAGATGGGATCATAACGTCTGGGGATCTTCCTTCGTCTTTCTCGCATTATCCGTTTTCGCTTTTCTTCTCCTCGTTCTGTTCCTTAAATTAGTCATGAAATTCGTCTCGAAACCCCTGCCTTTAGGTCGGATTCCTGCAATTCATAGTTTTTTTGTTCTGGTGATGTCTGTGATCATTTTGGCCGGTTATTGGGAGGCCACGGCTGTGGAATTGAGGGAAACGAGATGGATTTGGAGAAAGCGAGGTGTTCTTGAATGGCTCGTCTGTTTTCCGCTCGGGATTCGTTCAACAGGAAGGGTTTTCTTCTGGTCGTATGTGTTTTACCTCACAAAATACTATGAAATGCTGGATATTTTGATCCAAATTCTCGCGAAACAGTCCGTAAGCTTTTTGCACATCGTGAGCAGCGTAGCTCCCGTATTTGTGTCCTTTTTCTGGCTGGAATTCTCTCAATCTCTACAAATTTTGTACATTTTGATGGACACGATCACAAATGTGATCTTATATAGCGATTTCTTCATCGGCGGTGACGGAAAATCTCAGCCGCCGTTTCCTCGATGTACGAGCCTTGCGACGCGTTGCAGAATTGTGGAGTTCGTTGTGGCGATCATGGCGAATCTTTGGGTGGCGTGGTTGCATTTGAAGAAGGAGGGCTGTAATGGAATGGTGGGATGCGTGTTGAATGCTTGCTGGAATTTCATCTTTTTTCTGTTTTTTATCAGATTTTCAGGCCATTCGAACGTACGCCATCCGCCGGCTGTCAAGGAAGGATAACAGTGTAGAATTTCCATGCTAAGAACGTCCTCGAGAGTCGAACTCGAGATCTCGTGATTGTTTTACCGGCGGAATATCTGGTGAGGAGCGGGATTCGAACTCGTGATCTCATGACTTCATTGTTTGCGTATACAAACTGCTGTGTAGTTTGTTCAATTTCAGGGGGATGACAGCTTCTGGAAGTTAGTTGAAAATTGGATTTTTAATTTTTAATTTTTAAATGTAAATTTGAAATTTGTAGACAAATTAATTGATTTTTATTTGTGCATTTTGACTTTTATTTGGATTCAATGTATTTATTGTTGGGGATTAAATGTCATGATGTATTAGTATAGTCAGAGAAATCCTTGCTATTCTATTATTTGTACACGTGTCTTTTGATTTTTAGTGGAGTTTAATTAATTTTAATTTTGGAGGTTAGATGTCAAGATGTTTATAGAAAAAATAATGAATTACTTATACATTGCATCTAGAACTGGATGGTAGAAGCATGTATAGTCTCTACTCCATTGAGAACAACCAATATTCTATTATAATGAGCACAATATAGATACATAAGAGAGGAACATAGATGTATAGTCAAATGGAAATCGTATCTACTTCTTTGAGAGCAACCAATACTCTATTACAATGAGGACAAATGAAGACACATAAGAGAAAAATATAAATGTTTATGATGATAAATCAATTTATTTTTTAGTGATGTAATGTTGATGCTTGGTAATGATACGATTATGAACCTTCTCTATCTACTTCTTCTTTGATGACCGATATTGTAAAAGTGAAGTTCAAAATAATGAGGACAAGATAGTGCATTGTATATCTATCTAGGGGATAAATCTTCATCTATGGTATTATCTCCTCCACCTTTTGCTTCTTTAAAGCTTGGTGTTTATATTTCTTATTGTGAAAGGAACTGAAGGTAGCAAAATAACTTCCTACACAAGCCTTGAGAAGATGGTTATGCAAAAATTTACAGATCTTTACAATAGTTACAAAAACTTAATAGACGTGAACATAAATAGCATGCATACCACAATAAAGTTATTTATTTGGGGAAAACTCTTTCGGAGGGAAAACCCTTTCAGGAGAAAAAACCCCACACTCTAAAAGTCACCCAATATATTATTTAGAAATCAACAAAAGATTGCAATATACTTGCAGAGCATGCTTCTCATAGGCGTATCACCAACAAAGATCTAGAGGGAACTCATCAACTATCAAACTTAAAATACATCACAATATACAACTACAATACAATGACCTCATAAAATAGTGTTTCTTTATATGTGGCCTATTGATAAACACTCAAGATTTAGAATGATAAATTATAAATTAAATATGGCTTTGGAGGTGTTGCCATCGAAATCCAGATTTAGTATGCGACCCTCAAGCCCTAAAGAGGGCACCCCCTGTACTCATTTATCAACAATTTTTTTTTATTATTTCAAGGTTGAGACATCATTTTTATAGCATATAGTACTTTATTTCATCTAGATGAAATTATTAAATCTTATCAAATCTCTTTGATTCTTCTTTAGATGATGATTTTTTTGATAGATATTTCATATTTATTTTACGGGTTTCATAGATTGTAGATTTACACACTTAAAGATTTCTCTTTGATGATAGTTATATCACACGTGTTATCAAATTAACCTAATATTTGGAAATTATCCTTCATGATTCTTTTTTATATATTTTTGGATTGGTTTCACCTCATTGCATTGTGACAACCTTCAATTTTGACATTTGGACACTTCATAAAATTTTAAAGGAACAAAAAATTATACTTTTCACCACATCTTTCTTAAAGGACTGGAAATTTCTTTACATGCACCATTTAATTTATTTCTTCCTATGGGAGAAATGGTATTTGTTGGGTTTTGGTCTTTTTTAAAATTTCAATTTTCAAGCATTCACTATTGGCACAAGAGCTACTCCTTTGTGATGGGGGTGCAAAGTTTCTCTTTTGATCTCTAATAGAAGTAGACCTTGGGGTTGTATAAATTCCTCCATTCCTCCATCTGTTTTTTCATGTATTTTTCTCCTTTTTAGGAGGGAAGATTTTTTCCACTAGTTATTCTCCTCTGTTTTTGAGAGATTTATTTATTTATAAATAAGTACCTTGTATGGCCTTATATTTTAGATCTATCTATTAATATTTACATTTTATAATATCACCTAAGTGTACTTAAGGGAAGGTAGTTGTTTGTGTGAACATGGTATATTATATAACTAGTTTCTTATGAGGTCTTCTTCACAATTACATGCTTAAGTTTACTTAGGTCACTTTATTTATATATCTCATATCATAGGATCTTAAGGCAAATGTCACATGATATTATTATATCCTAAGGTTTCCTCTAGGATTTTATCCTTCACTTTCTAATAAGGGTTTATTCATTGAATATTGTATAATAATTAATATCACATCTAATGAATTCTTTGGCTTCGTAGCAATTCTCGCGGTTTGGGAGATGGAAAGATTTTGGGGATTCCTTAATCAAGATTTATTTTTCTTTAATAGTTGTAACATTAGAGGGAATAAATGATTTGATAATAGACTAGGTCATAATATTAACAACAAAATTCCCAATGGGGTTGACTTGTTCATTCCACGAAGTCCACTCAAGAGCTTTTATTTAGGTTGATTTATTTTTGAAACCTGGTATGGATTATGGTTGAATTTTTTTGTTTTACTGAGGGGGGGTGAATCGAAAAACAATGAATCTTAAACCCTTGAAACTTAAACTCTGATTCAACTCGATAAGATAAACTTCCACAATAACTGAATCAACAATAACTTAAGAGATTTGCAAATATCATGAACAATAAACATGCAACACATATAACACCAGTATTTAATGAGGAAACCCAATTTGGGAAAAACCTCTATGGGAATTGTGACTCACAAAATGAAAATACTCTTCTGAAGTATGCTCGGTTAAAAGCCAATTTCCTGTTAAAGATTACAAT
Source organism: Thuja plicata (assembly GCA_018584345.1). Lineage (NCBI taxonomy): Eukaryota > Viridiplantae > Streptophyta > Pinopsida > Cupressales > Cupressaceae > Thuja > Thuja plicata. Next base: position 498,830 of record MU224699.1, read on the forward strand.
GCACATTATTAAATGTGACCCTGTTAGGGGATTTACCTCAGATCTGTTAAGATCTTCACCCTGTTAGGAGTGGCCTAGTTAAAGGACTTTGAACACTCTTTTAGAATGTAACCTTTCACAAGGATTTTTTAAAAAGACTGTTAAGTCCACTCGGTTAAGAGATTTCTCTGCTACAAATGTTAATAAGCAACAATATATAATGTGATCTATAATGCTGCAACTACCTCTTTCTTGATCAGATCCCTTGTGCGTTATTTGACTACTGGCATTAATACTTCATATGTCTCTTCTCTAGACTCAGATTTCTCCTTTAGTTCTCCACTGCTTCACTCGGCAGCACATCCACACTTCAACTTGCCAACCTTAACTTCATATGATCTCATTCTTTATATAGACTCTATTTTTCCCTCTTAATCTCCTTGATTAGGTTTTCCTTCCTTCACTCTCAGCCATCAAATCAACTTTATGAACCAATTTAATGAATTTGATACTCGGTGAACCACATTAGCATCACCTTGGAACTTGCACTTTTCTTGGAATCAGTATCATCACTTTTTCCACTTAATATTTATCATAGATCATCACCTTGATTTTTCCTAAATGTAGATATTTGTAACTAACTTCTTCTTCATCCTTGGAATATTCCAGATTATTGTGGCTCACCATTAAATGTGCTATTATCTTTGTTTATAACAATTGTTCTGCCCTGTAACTAACTTTTGAACTCAATGTCTTGGATCACTCTCGGTGTCCTTTACCGAAAAACACATCTCTTTTATGACAAACTTCATCATGCTCATTAAGTAAACAATTTACTTTTACCGACTTGCCCAATCTGCTTACCGGCTTGATACCTTCAAATATAAGGTAGAAAAAAACTATATCAATATGAACTTATGATTGTCTAACCTGTATTAACTGCCCAATTAAATCATACTCTGAAAGATATGGCAATTCAATATGAACCAAAAATCAATTTCTTGACATCAATGACAAAATAACAACTGATCTAATCATTTCTATAATCTTGTATACATCTGATCTTGGTCTTCATCATATCACCATCTGTTGAGTAACTGAATTTATAGTGGGGAAATGAGTAGGTTCGTAATTCTAGGTATAAAGTTAGATATTAGGTTTTTGGAAAGTTTGAATAAGAACTTTTTGTAAATGAGGCCTTGATGGAGTAATAGTAAGGACTTAAAAATAAATTAAGAATGAAAAAATATAAAGAACTATATAGAAAGAACATAAATAAATTTTTGTATCCTAGGGCGGTTTAACAAATGAAAAAAAGGTAAGAATGTAATAACTTACATACCTACATTCAAGGGTGAAGTATTGCATTGTAACTTCAACAACATGCTTCCAGGGACTAAGGAGGTCCTCTTCGTGGAACCTATTTTCATATCTTGAAACCTTGTCCCTTTTCTTTAGTTATCCATCAATAAACTAGTGGTCCCTACATTTTATGCTCTTCAAATCACAAGACCTTACATATTCAAACCTATAATCATAGTTCAATATTTTCTTTAGAAAAAAGGAATGATAATCTATTGAAATAAATATTACAACTTTTCTACCAAATTATAAACTTATGAGAAAGAGATTCATTGTACCCATTGATTGCCTCAAGATAAGGGGTGCACTCACCTTTATGAAGAATAGTCCAAATTTAAAGGTATTGTTTTGAAGCTTATCAAAAAATCTATCTCAATCCTAAGGTCTCTCCATATGATTATATTTCTTTTGGTTCTTAAAATGGTGGGGGAAAATTTTTGATTAACAATTTTAATTCATTGAAGGTGATTAATGAGAGTTAGACTATATTACCAATAAATGCCTTGTAATAATTTTATGCACACATTCCAAATATAAAATTATGAGTTCATCCATATGAATATCTTTCGTACACTTGCAATCCTTTCCAAGGCTAGTGTAGGATTAATAATTATAGGATTTAAATGATTTTTTAGGGTAAAGTATCCTCCAAATTCTATTAGATGATTTCTTTAGTTATAATCCTAGAATATCTAATAGATCTACCGTATTATTTCCCTCCTTGAATGTGTGGATTGGTTTAACATGGTTAATTGATTTAGAATTTACTTTTCCTTGTTAATTATTCATCTAAATTTAGTGATGAAATTATGTAATAACACCTGGTGTGTGAAAATCTTTGTTATTCTGAAAATTTGATAATATAAAAAATTTATTAAGATGGTTGTGAACCTTCAAAATTTGCATATATTTAATTTTTTTTAAAATGTATGAATATGAAAGGTCATTACATCATTTGGATCTGAATGAATACTTGGAAGTAAAAATTTAAAAAAAACTTAAAAATAAAAAAAATAAAACATTTGTATTTTGCTACCCCAACTTAGTGGGGTCATAACTCAGGTAGCTTATGTGGTCAAATTTTGGATTTCTTTACACCTTTAGATAGACATTTAAGAGATTTAATTTCATTCCCTTGGAAATTATGCCATTGAAAACCATTAAAGGACCATTGAATGTCTTGACACAAAATTTCCCTCTAAAGGCCTTCAAAAATGCGATTTACTAGAATGTAGAAAACTTATATAACAATAGATTATTTATGTTTTCTATCTACGGTTGTGCAAATGCCTTCAAAATTTTCAACACCAATTATGATTTTATAAGACTAATAGGTTTTGTATTTATGATTAATATACCAAGTATGCTTTTAGAGTCTCCTTTGAGCATTAATATAATCTTAAACCATGTTTATGAGCAAGCATTGATGCTACTAAGAGAAATCTTTCTTTCAATATATAGCTTTAATTGTTTGAAAACTTGGATTCTTGATGAAAGCCACTGTAAATTATCTATTAAACTTCTCACTATTCCACCTTCTCCACCAAGACCAAGTTTCCCCTTGAAAGATCCATCAAAATTTAGCTTGACCCAACTAGTGTTAAGGGGAGGCCAAGTAATCATTTTCTTTGTTTAGTTTTTAGATCCACATTGCTTATGTTTGTGTTAATGTTCCAATTGAAAGAAATATTATTTTCAAATGAATGTGGAAGAATAATTTTATCTTTTTATTTTGGCCACGTCCAAGTTCTCATGTATATTTGGTAGGTCATAGAGTTCAACACTTTCATGGGACTAGAACTTTATTTGAATATTTTATTATTTCTTTCTTTCCGTGCACACCCCAAAAAGATGCAAGAAGGGAAGATTCCATTTTTTATTGTGGGATGGATGTTAAAAAATAATTAAAATCATCATTATTATATCACTGTGCAATACTCATAGAATACAAACTATGTTAGGATAATCTAATTTACATTCCAAGTGCATCCACAATTAGAGAGTAAGTGGTTGATGAACTCTTCCTCTCTAATATAGAAGTTGCAGATTTTGACCAAATATAACCATCCTTTTCTAGGTTTATAATAACATTAATTATGTCACAACAAACATTACATCATTATTTATTTATTTTAAAGAAATTAATGTGATTCCAAATTAGGTGGCATTTGGATTGAAATGTTTGATAGCTTACTAATAATTGATGTATCATTGTGGTTTGCCATCCATATGATTTCATTTATAAATTGGAAAAGGATATCAATAAATGATTGGTTTTGGAAATTACATCACCAATGACATCATTATAATTTATCATTAGTACATATATGATTCTAGTAAAAAAATTTGGGTTTTGGATCTGACATTATGTGGCCAATATTCCTTGACTTTGTTCCAAAATTTTCTTAATTTCTTTGTAATTATCACATAAGGATGGGAATGTTATAGAAAATCCTTACCCATCCTTACCAATCCACCTATCTTCCCAAAATCTATTTTTTCACCTTCCCCACTAACCATTTTGAGCCCAAACTTCAAGTAGGTGATGGAATCTAAAAATATTATTTCAAATAGTAGACCCTAGATCAATAGATGGTAAGATGATAAGAAATTTTTATGCAATTATAATCCCTAAAGTTCTTAGCATTTATTATATTGCTATTATAAATTCAATTAATTCACTCATGCTATTATAACAGTTTATGGTTCCGCTCAGTTTTTTATATGGATAAAGTGGGGAGTTGAAATCTCCTATCACCATCCATTTGAAGTCATTAAAATTCACGAGGAAACTTGTCAAGTTTCTCAACAGAGATAATATATTTTTATTGGTGTTCATATGATACATATTAGAATAGATCCATATATCTCAAAAAAAATATTTGAAAGGTTGTTTAAGGATTTTTTTATGAGTATAAAATAATATACTTTCTAGTAGAGTAGGGTTATACAAAGTAATGATGTTTTTGAAACCCCTATCTACATGGTAATAGCTTCAAAGACTAACCAAGATAGACAAGTAGGTCAATATGTGAAAATGGTTTTGCTAAAATTTTGGATTATTGGAAAAAAAATATCATATTTATTATCATTAAGATAATTCTTAATAATAACATACTTGTGATGTCTATGAATCCCTCCAACATTATAGGACATGGTCAACAATTTTCCCCCACCGGGAGCATGCCAACTCTAGGACTACACGAGGATCTCTTCTCTTAGAATCCTTCCCAACATCATTTATTTTCTTTGATCTTTATCTCATAGGGGGTATTTTCCCTTACCTGTAATAGGAGTGGAAGGAGGGGATAAAAAAGATTTATTAGGAAAAGAAACTTTAAAAAAAGAGATGAGAGAGAATATATAGCATCATTAACCATAATGAGGAATACAAAGTAAAGTAGAGGACTTGAGGGAGCGTCATCTTCCAAAAACCCTCTATTGAAGGTATAAATGGGTCTAGAGAGACATATTTCACAATAAGGTAAAATAAAGGGGCCTTCATAGAGGGGGAAGAGACAACTCTCAAAATATTTTCCAACTTATGAAAATCTTTAGTAGAATCCAAATCTAAAGGGGAAAGCGACATATATCCCAAAGTGGGGAGGATTCGACTAGCTTCAAAAGACACATTTAGAAGTGGATTTCATAGATAACATATGATAGGATTTAGACCAAGGTCATGGGTCCTAAGTAAGAATAATTTTAGATTCCAAAGTTGTTAAAGTGTCAACTCTATCATCCTTTACTTACAAGGGAAAATTGATAAATATATGATCAATATTTAAAAAACTCTAGAAATAAAGAATTGAGTTTGAGCATACAAAATATTTTTCATCCATTCTCTAGTTTAGATTGTAAAAATAACATAGATAGGGAGTTTCTTTCCAACCTCCACATTTGTACAACAACTCGTGAAGACCATTCTAGCAATATTCTTGATAATCTTACACAACATTAAGAACTAACCAAAAGAGTTGGATATTCTAGCAATAATCTCTTCATCCCAATATTTTATAGGTAGGCCTAGGAGACAAAAATAAGTAGGTTCCATAGAGGCCAAATATTTTTCAAGGCTAAAATTGGCTTCCACTTACAAAGTAATAAGATGGATTTATTAAGGAACCCAAATCCATTAACTAGGACATGCATAAAATCATCCTTGAGATAAAAAGTGAACCAAAAAAGGCTTTTGATAAAGCACATAACTCCACATTGACTTTAGCATTCCATCTTATTAAGCCTCATTTCATGACCATATTAATGTTAGGCTAATTCAAAAAAAATCAATCAAAGTATAGTCCATCATGGAGATCATCTTGTTGACAATCTTCTTAACAATCATTGAAGAAACCTCACCATCTAGTGAAAAAACTATAAAAAAATGTACTAATTAGAGTAGTGACTAGTGGACATGGATGAAAAGATGGCGTATAAAAACCTTTTGGAGGCATGTGACTGACAAAGATTAGCCGAAATTCTCGGTAGAGCTCTCAGAGCATAAAGAGAGAACCATGAGGAAGGAACCTGCCACAATGGGCGCTAGTGGTAGCATTACATGGTTCCTACACAAAACTAGGGGGCAATGAATTCCAATTTTTTTTATCTCTTCTATTCATAATACTGATACCCCACATCACACAAAGTTGTTGATAATGATTTGATTCTTAATAAAGGATGTTGACATGATACAAATCTTTATAAATTTTAAAAAATAAGAAATAATAGTAAATGTTTTAGGAACTTATCAATTATGAAAAATAAGAGATAATAGTAAGTAATTGAATATTTAAATGGTGGCATATAGTGGTGTAGCATCCTAGAATTATATCATGAAGGCATTTTTAATAAAGATTCTTGTGATTTTTGTCTTATATTGTTAAAATGTCCTTTTTAATATTTATTATTTGGAGGTAGGTTATGATAAGAACTCAAGTTTTATATTTGATAGTTTTTGTTATAAATAATATTTTAATCATTTATTCTTAAAATATATATGTTTATTTGTCAACCAAATAAATAAAATATAAAAAAAATTAATTTGTTAAAAAGTACCATGATAGTAACAACTAAAAATAATAATTCTATATTTATACTATTAGACACGAATGTATCATTTTTCCTTTTATCTATACTATGAATATTAAGAAAAGCAACTACTCATAGATTAATGAGAAATTTTAAAATATACATTTAATAATTTATCTTTTATAACCCTTTCTTATTGTAATTTCAATATCATTCAATTACCAAAAAACAAAAGGTTGAAATAATATCTTTAATAAAAATCCTCCTAGTCTTTATAGTAATTTTATCACCTTAGTACTATCTTGAGACAATTGCATTAATTTTGAGCTATGATTCTATTTTACACATCTTTTATATAAATTAATATATTAATTTATATACATATTACAATAAAATATATACAATTTTATATTCAATAGGAAACATTATTGACTTTCTACATAATTTTTTAAATATAAATTTTATAAATATTTAATCATTTTGTTCAGTATAAACTACTTTTTATACTTTGAATTTTGTACAATGATTAGTACTATCAATAAAATGTGGTTCTAATTTGTATCTACCGTGGTCATGAAATATAAATATTTTACATATTTGTCATTATTTTAAACTTATATATTTATTTTAAATATTACTTTCATATAGATAATTAAGACCTATTAATTGTTTTATAGAGCATTAATATGTGCTATTTAAATTTTATAGCATGTACAAGTTTTATATAATAATATAGTACTTATCTTTGAAATATTCTGGTGATAAAGTCTATTTTATTTTATATTATTATTTTGTCCAATGAAAATTGTATTATTTTTAACTTTTTATTGAGATAATGTATTATGTCATTAAATATATTAATTAAATTAATTTATTACACTAATTTTATATAATAATATAATTAACATATCTATATGTATGTATGTATATGTATACATACATACATGTGTATATATGTGTGTGGAATTAATATTAATATAGTGTTTCAATCATTTGTACATTATGAATTCAAAAATAAACTTTAAGTATTTTATGTTTGGCTTATTCATATGTATTTTAAATAGATTTATATCATTTTGATGATATTTTTGTAACTTTGATAAGAACTATACACAATTTTACAATTATTATTATATGCACATGATTATCTAAGTAAAACCAATAAAATTATAAAAAATAATACTTATAATTTAAAAAATTGGAAGGATAAGAATATTTTCTATTTAATTTTCTTGTTAAGTCACCCATATAGTTAAGATGACGTAGAAATGTAATTTTATACCATTTAAAGATGTTCGATAAATGGGTTTGCTTGTGTTTGACAGTGATAAGAATTAGAAATGCTCATGTAATCAATGGTTACCTCTCGGAACACAAGTTAAGATTAATTCAATAATCTCCATTAAAAAAAATCATTTAGCTACATAATATTTTCCTATAAACTTTGCTTACCTTGTGAGCTATAGACAATTTAAGAGGTTTCACCCACAAAATTATTTCATCAAAAAACTAATGAAATAATTACAGGGAGTCCTTGCAATGTCTTATGAGGGTTGTAAGATAATGTGAACACTTTTTTATAACTATTTTGTTTAAATGACATGGAGGTTTTTGAAATTTTAGAATTAATTTTATTCAAAGTATATATAAGAAATCAAGTTTTGTTTAGTGAAACTTGATAAAATAGACAAATAAGATTCATAACATTAATTCTATTCATAAATCATGATAGAAGACAAAAATCTAACAATTACATGCAGAAATATATAACCAATATATGAAAATAATAAACCAAAATAGAAGAGAACATAAGACACGAATATTTAACATGGTTCACCCAATCCTTGGGCTCCATCCACCAATATGAAGTCCAATCATATTATTATCTAGTGATTACAACCTGATTACAATAAAAAATTTGTTACATCTCAGTACTATAATAAGAAGCTACTCAAAACATACATTATATCAAACCCTAACTCAAGCCAATTTATACAATCTTTTGATGACATGTAACTGACTGAATGTTTGATAATGTTAAGTTGAAGATGATGCAAGACATTAAATCAGTTAATGGTTTGTATTGTCATTGATGTCAACTTGATATCATTTATATGGTCATATACATAATGCCAAAGACTTCAGAGAATCAATGGAACAGAGGTTATGCCTTCAGCAATGCATAAAAGTCAAGTATTCACCAAGTAACAGATTGCACTAGCGGAGTGCACGCCATCAGTAAAGACAGAGATAAAGTCACAGTGATACTCAATGAGCAGAAGATAGTGTTGCCCGATGAAGCAGAATCACAGGATTCCCAACGACTTGAAAACATTGTTGCCCGATGAGCAAGATCCAATGATGCTCGACAGACGGAGATCCCGAAGCTAACTGAAGTTGTACCGACGAAACTGGCAGTTGTCACCAGTGACGAACTGTAGAATTGACAGACAAAATAGAGAGATTAGAAAATGACAAAATATCTAGCTGGCAAAGCTTAAGGATAAACTTAACTGGTTGTTTTATTTGTTTTATTCAACCGCAGTTAAGCAATTGATTTATACAGTTGGCAAGAAGATAACTACGAGATAAATCTAGAGTTAAAGCCGTAAATCAATTTGGCTGGATTGTTTTTCATGCCAAGAATCAAGAATCAAGAACCAAGAATTAAGGAATATCATGTCTATATAAGAGACAAGCATAATTCATTTCTGTATGCACTCATATACACGGGGGAGTGAATTGATAGAAGATGCTAAAGAGAAACTGATGAAGGTTAAACTTCATACAGTCCTGATCAATCAAGCTAAGGAAGAGCTAAGGAATTCTGTAGACACTGACACACAGTAAAGCACAACATCACAGAGCAGAAAGATTGAAGAACAAAGGAATGGAATTGATATATTGATCAGAAAGGTATTATACATAAATAGATCTAAATATCTGCAATTCAAAGTTGCATTAGAAACAGGTCATTGTGTTTCAGTTTAACCATTGAAGCATTAAGTCTCTTAACAGAGCAAGACTTAACAGTCTTTTGTAATTGAGGTATATCCTAACAGATTACCAGAAGGTTGACTCATGATAGTAGCATCAGTCTTACCTAAAGCCTATTGATAGTCTAAGAAGGAGACTGATTCAAGGATGGTAGTAAGATTAGCATAAAGCCTATTGACAGTCTAGAGGCTTATTCAAGGATGGTAGCGTAGATGCCAGATACTTAGTGACAATCTATGTATAAAAATCCTATAACAAGGTCACACTTAATAGTGTGTTTTTAACCTTTAACAGGGTTGGCTCCTAACAGGGCTCACTTAAGAAGAGTAAAAATTTGGGGTACCGGTCCCAGTGGTTTTACCCTTAACAGGGTTTCCACGTTAAAATCCTTGTGTTATGTGTGTATGGTTTATTACTTTATTGTTTTACATTTCACATATGCATTTATGGATTGACTGGTATACTCTGCATATTTACTGAATATCAGTAAATAAGTTTTACTGCTTATTAGTTATTAAGGAGAAGAAGGATAGACAAGGTAAACCGACAAATAGTTATTTATTTCAAGTATTTCAAAGGCATACATCTTGTAGGGACTTAATATTCTGAGGTGTATTAATTGGTGGATTGAAGTTTATAAGGATAAATATTTGAGGCCATTGATTCACCCCCCCTCTCAGTTATTACTAACAATTGGTATCAGATCTTGTGTGCTTAGAAGGAAGGTTTCAATACCTAAGTAAAGATCACAAGATGAACAGACGAGATGTGCCCAAGTTGAACAAGGACAACTTTACTTCATGGCAAAGCAGAATAAAGCTTCACTTATCAGGTATTTGCAATGATATTACTCAATACTTAGATACTGCATATGTGTTGCCTACAGGACCATTGACAGTATATCAATTGAGAGTAAAGCATGAACATAACTGCATGGTTATAGTGCTTTCGGCCTCACTTTCTGATGTTGAATTTGAAGATGTCAAAGATTGCAAAAATGCAAAGACAATGTGGGACAAGTTGAAACTTGTACATGGTGGTGATGCAAATGTTCTAAGAGCCAAGGCAGAAAGCCTTAGAGGAAAGTTTGATGAT
>MU224699.1:529117-568775 GCA_018584345.1 Thuja plicata
CCCCCCACTACTAAATAAAAATGTCATCGCCCACTGTAAAAAGGTAAAATAGTCCACCACCATAGGGGCTATTAAGCTTTCGACCTGCAACCAAAAAAAAAAATATATGTTTATATATATATATACATACTAAAATGTATATATATATATATATATACACACATCACAAAAGGGATTCCTCCCTCCCTCCATGGATGTTCAGACCTGCTTAAAAAAAAAGGATGAGAGTATCATAAAGAGATTAAAAAAAGGGGTTTTAACCATTTTCTATTGGACCCTAACCCTAATTTTGAATTAGGGTTAGGGATTCCATGTGAGAGGGAAAAAAAAATAAATGAAATTTTAAACTTCTTCTAAAGAAAGAGCTTTTTGTGGGAAACTATTCTTTTTGTTTTCTAAAATTGTAATGTTATTGTGATTTTTATAAATTGCTTTTCTAAAAGTTGGATAGGTTGTTTTAGAAAGTTTTTTTTTATGAAGTTACTATTTTATTATTTTAATAAGTGTAAAATCATAAGGATTCTAAAATAGTGGTTCTTTATTATTTTCTTACAATAATTTAGACTATAATATGTTCCATCAGATTATAGTAGAATTTAATCTTGGAGTAAAGATATAATAAACTAAGTTAATTATAATTAGAAATTTGAAACTTGTAATGTTGAATTTTAATTAATTGACTCGAAATTTAAAACATATAGTTATTTTTATTAATGGGGTTTTATAAGTTGAGACCATTTTTGTAATCAAGTATTAAAGGAGGTAATAACATTTTTGAAAACAATAGTGAATTTCATCGTTAGCATTTTGTAAGTTTAAATTTAATAAAAAAAATGTGATCGCGTCTAGATTGGACTTTATTCTCGAATTATAATGTATTCAGCATTCAAGACTTGAAAACAGTTAATTAAATTTAATACACAAATTGATTTTTAATTAAGTCATCAATTAAATAGTCTAAGAGGATAAATTCTATTCTGATAAGGTTACTTTTATGGGGCCAATATATGTGGCCAGTATATTGGCCACCATAAAAATAGCGTTATTGTAATTCTTTAGTAAAATAGTCATCATTAATAATTTTGGGGATTAATGTGTAATTAAACATTAGTAAATCTAATAAAGGGTTGGGTTTAGTATTTCTTCTGAAACATTATTAGCCTTAAATGGAATGGCATATATTAACCCACCTGAAGGACATATTCAACCTTGACTCAAATTAATGTTTTAGGATTGAGAGATGTTGTCTTAAGGACATGATTCCCCTCGACCCTGCAAAAGTTATCAATGCATTGCAACCTAGGACTCTCTTGGATAGTTGCAAGATTAACATTTCATACTTTGGAAACCCTAACTGTAGCCCTTAAATTCTCTTATACCTTTATCCAAAAAAAATTTGTTGCATTTTTGGGCGTGAAATTTTTGGGCATGACACAATCAGCAAGAAGTGTCAAATGAACAAACCAAAGAAGCTGATAATAAAATAGATGATACACTGAGAAAGGGTGAAGAAAAAGATAAAAGTGAAGGATTCAAGCAGGATGAAGGTATAAGACTTAAAGAAGATACATCTGTTGATACACCTAAGGCAAATGAGGAGACTTATTCACCAAACCAGCCGGTGGACTCATAACAGATACAAAAGGATGCCTCATCTTCTCAACCCTCACCTACCAAGTCAACCCATTCTCATGCTTTACATATGGTAGTACATCAATCTGCCACCCAGCCAAAGAAGAAGAAGAAGAAAATATTAAAGAAAGACATCTTGGCTGTTACACTGGATGAAGTAATAGAAGGTCCAAACTGGGATATTACCACTTTGGACAGTGATAAACTTCAAGAGTTTGGAGTGCTATGTCAAAGAAAATCCATTCAAAAGAAAATTATACAAGAACACTGGGAAACAATGGCACTTGACAAGGCAAGAGATATTCTCCAACAACTTGTTTCCGAGGTAAAACTTGAAGCAAATGCTACAGTTAAGGAAAAAATTGTTGTTCTTATCGACGCAATCACAAAACAGAATATAGATGCAGAACAAGCTATGGAAGAACAAGCAGAAAAGAAGTATCAACACAAATTAATTGATAAAATCAACCAAAAGTGGCACTGAACAAGGTAAAGCTCTCTGAACTAACTGATCAATTAGAGCCAATGATTGCTGAAGCAATTACCTTAGTTCAAAAGATGTGCACGCTTGAAAATTTTGTACAAAAGAAAATAGTGACAATTTAGCAAAGATAGATTCTAATGTCACAGCAAGTGCACAAAGCCTAACCTCAAATGTAGACAGCATCAAGGCACATCATGACAAGGTCATTGAGGCTAACAGGCTAAGGCAAGAAATATGGGATGTTGAAACACAACTAAGAGGTGAGATTACAGAATTATAGGCACACATTCTGCCTAATCTTACTATTCTACAGCAACATATTTCTGATGCAAGAAACCTTATTGCAACCCCCCAGATGTCTGTACTAGACAACATCTATGATATAGTTGTCAAGAAAACATAGAGGCTACCGACAAGCAGACAAAGGTATTATTCAATCATGGAAGGATGATTACTTATACATAGGAAGCTTTATTGGATCTGTTATCAGCAATTACAGGTTGCATACATCATCAGATCAAAGACTTATGTAGTTACATTCTAACAAGTGCATCACATCTAAAATCCTTTTGTAGAAGGTGGACTCAACCCTTCTTTACAAATCTCTTAATAGAGTGCACACTTAACAGTGTTGCTAAAGCTTCAAATGGAGTAGATCTTAATAGGTCTCCCCTATAATACTCCTAACAGGGTAGGTCATCAGAAGTGACCAATTGTAAGCCTTAATCGGCCCCTTCTTATCTGCAGATAGTGAAGTCTTGTGGGTAACAATCCCCACCACAGTTTTTACTTCCTAACAGGAGTTTTCTGTGATATCATATCTTGTGTTATGTGTTATCTATTTTCAAGAATATTTCTTTTATGGTTACATATTAAAGAACTTATGATATGATTGCATATACATAAAGAAAGATGAATAGTTAGATAAGATAATTTACAAACTAATGATTAAGGGTTAATGGGCTAATCAAGAAATTTTTTAGAGGTACTGATTCACCCCTCCCCTCTCAGTACATCATTCCAATATAATTCCAACAGCTATGTCCACCAATAGCGAGTTCAATCTTATTATTATCCAGTGATTACAATCTGATCATAAGACTTACCTGATCAGCCACCACAAGATAACATTATTTTATATTTTTATTAAGATTGTCCTTGCATTCATTAAGATTAATCAAAACAATAGAAAGTAAAATTTCTAAATTAACAATAATCACCTAAAAAATAATTAAGTTAAGATATCATGGCAATATTCTTCTTACATGTGTATCAAAACATCTAAGTCAAATATAAAACTAGTTTTTATTATATTATATTTAATTTAATTTTATATTTATAATAGTTCTGAGAAATTATAGTTTTGAACCAATTAATAACTATTCTTTTGGTGTCATAGTTTTTTGTTGTTTTCACTATCTTTTTATTATGATAATAATTGATTTGATAGTTTGTTGATGAAACTGAGATAAATTAGTATAAATATAGTATGGATCTAGAGTAATATCTACACCTATAGTTGGATACATCTTTCAATGTCTTTGTTAATCTGAAGGTTTCTGGCATTTGTTTGTACAGGGGCTTCATGTGGAACATTATGTTAGCCAGTACTTGTGTGTTCTTTGAAGTTTTTTTTTGTTTTGAGGGTGTTTTAATGTTTATCCCTTGACTGAGTTAAAATGATGTATGTTCTTTTTGTCTCTCTATTTTGGTCACATGCATGATACTTTAGGTTTTTACATATGGTCTCTTCATTTGTCTTGTTGTATGAAGCATTGGTTATATGGGTACTCATGTGGATTGACTACTCTCAGTTTATTAGACTCCTCGGATTCACTAATTTGATGCTTGGTTTGGGATCCATCTCATTTATGATTCTTAATTATGGAGGGTGGTAGGTTTTCTGATTACATGTAATTTCTTACCATTTTTTAATGGATTTGAAGTACAATTGTATTTGGTCATGGCATACTTCTTGTTCAATGTATCTTTTAGCTTTGACCATATTAATTTATTTATTTGATGGATAGGGCCTCCATTTCTATATTCTATTTGGATACTTGGTGTCTTATTTTCTCCTCTGGAGTATTTTTCATCTCTCTTACCCTCCTCTTCTTCAATCTTTACTTCAGCATTACGGAGTATATAATACAATTGTCCCAACTTTAATATTTCTCCTTCAAACTCACAGAATTGATCATGATTTCTTTGCTTTTTCTGGTATTATTGACTTTCATTCTTTTATGATTAACCATTGTCTCTAAGATGTGCTTGTTGTGGTAAAGAATGTTGTGCAGGTTGACAATCTCAAAGACATAATTGATAGAATTGTCTCTTCGATGACTTCACCGGCTCTTGATTGCTTTCTTTCAGGATTCTACTATTATATACTGAGATGTAATCTTGGGTTTAAATATTGGGTGTCTTTCAGGGATTTTGGGTGGGGTTTTCTATATGCAATTGCTTTGGGATTTATTCGGGATTTTGTAAATTGCATTGGGATGCAAGTTTAGAATACATGTATATGGGTGTTTCCTTTTGTGTTTCAGTTTGGGTCAAAATCTATACCATATTGAGATATGGTGTTTTTACATGCTATTATATAAGTGTTTTAGGTCCTTAGGTTTTGCATCACGAACTATAACTAGATGTTTTCTTCACCTTGTTCTTCCCTTTCGGTATGCTCCCCTAAACTGGGTTCAATGTATACTCTCTTTTACAATTAATAAAATGAGTATACATTTTATAAAAAAAAAACTAATCTTTTAGGGGTGGGAACATATCAATTTATATATCCAAACTATTTAATTATTTAATATGATAAGTTATATATATGATAATGACTATAGCTCCATCTTAAAAACCTATAATTAATAATTAATCAAAAAAATCATGAAGGAGCCACTTTCTCAAATAAAAAAATACTTCATAAATCTTTTAAATTATTGTTTATTTCTAGTTTTGTCACATTAAATATTATGTTCAACAAATTAAAAAAAAATGATTAATAATAATTTATTAGATAGGATATAGTTGCACTACAAGTTAATCTAGGAAAAAGAAGTGCTAGGAGAAGCCCTCAATTTTTTTTTTTATCAAATGGAATGATTTCAGTAATATTAAGGGACTAAAATTTGACATGAGTTGAAAATAGTGGTAAAAAATTCCCTCTTCCATTTTTTTTCTTACAAAGCGTTTTATTTTTAACAAGAATGAAGACTTTAATATGAGAAATGAGGTGGAAAAAAATACAAGCATATTTTGGTGAGCAATTATTATCTTGTAAAAAATATAATAAAAGGATTGAATCCTTTTCTATGAGTCAAATTATACAATAGATATAAAAGATTAAAAAAATAGATAGTACAAAATATCTAAGTGTATAGTAAAACTTATGTATTATAGTGTTATCATATATGCTTTAATTAAATTTAATTTTATATGTCTTGACATATTGATCCTTAGATTATTTATTCCTAGATGAGTAGATAATGTTCAAAGACTTGTTTCTCAATACACAAACTTAATAACTTAGTTTAAACTATTAGGTGGTGAGGCACACAAGTTAATAGGAAACAATTGATTTTTTGTGAAAAAGTTAGCTTGAGAAGGTGAAAATTTTTAATCTTGGACTGGGAGGATAATTGTAAACTTGGATTGGGTGGACTATATCCTGTAGATTATTTCATTCAATGAATCGAGCCACACCTACAATGAAATATAGATTGGCATAATACATGTTGTCAGCTATATTCTAGATCATTAAGGATTGAGATAAGTTGATGGAGGAATTATTTTGTGCTTACATTAATGTATCAGTAAAATAGTTCTAAGTAGGTGTTAGTACATTTATTATTTAGGAAAAGGCCAAAGTAAGAATAAAACAATAGGGTATTTAATGCTACAATATGGGTAAGGAAATTGTGGTAGTGGAACACCTTCCTACACTAGTTTTGAGGGGAGGGACGTAATACCAAAAAATTACAAATCTTTACAATAATTATAGAAGCTTAACAAAAATAAACATAAATAACATGCATATCAAAACACAATAATTTATGTAGGGAAAACTCTTTTGGGAGAAAAGCCGCCCACTCCAAAACCTACCCAATATATTATTTAGAAATAAAAAACATATTACAATATACTTTTAGATAAAGTGTAGAGCCTCCCTCGTTTCCCTTTTATGTTTGACATTCTGAGGGGCACAGATTGAGTTATTATTGTAGTTATGACCATGTAGTGTCCTTGTGAGATTGTACCTCAGGGTGATCTATGTCTACTTGAGTTAGGTGAACCGCCTTAGACTTGTGATGTGTTGTGGAATCCTGCTAAGATAGGATTATTTGAGATGAGTTTTTGAGGTTGTTTTAGTCCTGTGAAAGGCCGTTATGTGAATTCTGTATGATACATTATGAATTTATACTTTATTGGATCAGACAGGATTTGATCATTTAGAATCTAGATGCACATTATCTTATGATGCTCATGATGATTGGTTTTATGATACAAGTATAGTTTTTCATTTATGGTTATTTTTATATAATAAATATGTGATGGATTATATATGCTTATGTGATTTATTAGGAAATTGTGATTTGATTCAGTTATGATACAATGTGATATCTATTGTGAAATGAAAGTTAAATGCTTAAATGATGTTTATGAATGCATATGGTTTCAGAAATGAAAAGTTAAATTGCCTATGTGATGAAGATGTAGATGTTTCGTAGAAGTTTTAAATGATGATTATTTCATTATGATGTATATTATATTCTTTGGACTACGAATATTTGGACTTAGTGTGCGGGGAACATGACCATGGTATTAAATCGAAGAGCCAAACCTAGGTCTATGTAAATTTAGTAAAAAGCCAAGGTTGCATCTAATAAGACACAGACCTCTTTGTATCGTGTATAATTCGTAAACGTATGAGCTTGATTGTATTTATTTCAAATTGTAAATTGTAAATTTAATTTCATGTGAAGTGTAATCAAGTAGAAGTGTCATGTGGCTTGTGATGTATAAATGTGTGTGTATCACTTGACACGTGTGTTGTGTACATGTGGCCATGACTTGTCCACTTGAGAATTGGGTGCCCATTGAAGACATTTTTTCCATTAGTATGAAAGGAAAAATAGTTTTGAAACCATCAGTAACACCAACACCGAAAGTCAAGTTTAGTACAACCTAAAAGAAAAGTTCCAAGCAAACCTGATGACACAGTGCAACCCAAAAATGTTACAAGGGAACCCGATAGAGGAACTTGACAAGCAGAGTATAGTGCAACCCGACAGAACAGATGACAAAGGAACTCGACAGAACAAAGAGCATCCCGAGCACCAGTCTACTGAGAGACAATTAGAATCCCAAGAAATGTGGATCTAACTTCCATGTCAGATAAAACACTTGTGTTTTATATTTATCTTTTCTATTAGCTTTAAATCCATTTCTTTAGGGACAAACAATGTAATTGTAATTATTTTAATCAGTCTAACTGATTGAAAATATGCAAACTAGGAGATCAAAGTCAAGTTGTAAACCTTCAATCATAGATTTATCATTGTAATATGTGAAACTCATATAGGTCAAAATCATTGTATAAATAGATATCTAATCTATCAGAACACATGTGTGATGATGATTGTAGCCTAGGAGCACATCAATGGATCAAACTAAGATTTTTATGCAGAAGAACAACCAAGGATAAAATTAGTTATCAAGAATAAGAACCAAGGCTACTGAGTAGAACAAAGGTATTGATCATTCATAATAGGTGATAAATATACTTGTAATCTGTTGGAGATTTGTTTTTGTATAGTTGATTGATTGTATGTTTGTCATTGATGACAACATATAATACACAGTAGTGATTTTGTATGTACTTATCAGAATGATGACATCAAGACTTGTGTGGTTAGATACATGTTGTAGAAATGTTTATTATTTTATGTTCATACACGCAGATCTAGATATGATGTTTCAATCAAGTTGTGTAATTCTGTTATTGGTAGTTACAGTTCTGGAAGAGTATCTGTTCAGAGCCAACATATGTAATGTGTTTCTTGAGTTGCGCCTATCTTCAAGATATGTTACGAGTTAACTATGTTTGGTTAAACATGCTTATCATGTAACATCAAGATCGTGTTGTTTGAGATGATTCGGTAAAGCCGACTTAATGAAGCGACGCGTCTATTCAGTTTATACTTGCGCAGTTGTAATTATGCTTGCGTGCTTAGCTCAGCTGACAAAGATGTTATAAAGAGTTGTCTTACAGGTCCCATGATCTCATACTTTGAGAAAGATACTTATAGCAACTCATTTGTGATACGCTAAGTCTGAATGGTACAAAAAGAGATAGAAGATGTATGGAGTAGAATATCAATTGTGGTTCATTCATCAAGAGTCTATGTGAAGAAGAAGTGAAAGATTACAATACACTAGAACTGATCAAGATAGTAGGTCTACTCTATAGTTCATCATCAGATATAATGCATATATGTTATACAGAAGGTTGTAGCCTTCACCGTTGAAGTAGTGAGCTTTTGGACAGTGAGTCCTCACTCCTAACAAGGTTATTTGTAAAAGACTCCTAAAAGGGTCCGACCCTTAACAGGGTCACTATACTTATTGCATTGTAAAGTACAACTCCTAACAGGGTTGAAATATATTCTAACAAGGATTACTATAAACAAGTATAGTTCATTCTGGGTGCTAATTCCCACCGGGGTTTTTACCATTTTGTTTCCCCGTAATCAAATTATGTGTTGTGTACTGTGTTATCTGATTAAGCATTTACTTTATTGTATTCTGAAGTTAAGGAAGTAAAAAAGAATTAAACTTACTAATAACTGATTCACCCCCCCCCCCTCAATTATCCTTTGGGACTATTCTAACAATTGGTATTAGAGCCAAGTGCCTTGGAGAAGAAGCCTAACAACTTAAGGTAGATTAGATGTCTTACTTCAGAAAAGAGAGCCCTAAGTTCGATGGAGAAAATTATCTGGATTGGAAAAACAAAATGATAACACATTTACAGCATGTGTTGGCTTTGAGATCTTTGAGATAGCTACACAAGAAGTCATTATTCCTTCTTTGAAAGAACTTGCAAAGTATGATGCTACTAATAGGCAAAAGGAAACATTTACCAATAATGAAATTGCTAAAGGAGCCCTAATCAGTGCCCTATCCGACAGTGAATTT
This sequence comes from Thuja plicata, assembly GCA_018584345.1. NCBI lineage: Eukaryota > Viridiplantae > Streptophyta > Pinopsida > Cupressales > Cupressaceae > Thuja > Thuja plicata. The sequence goes on from MU224699.1 coordinate 538,437, forward strand.
TCTGAGATCAAGAAAATTGACAGAGCATACACCATATGGAAGTATTTAGAAGATATGTTTGAAGGACATATTTAGGAAAAGAATGCGCGCAGGAAGACATGGAAAAATAAATACAATAGTCTTGAGATGTTACCTAAAGAGAACATCAGAGCTTACAATCAAAGGATAAATGAAGAGCCTGTGGAATCAGAAACAATGGTAGAGAAATATCAAAAGAAGATATAATGGACAAGATGTTAACTACCTTAACATCAGACTATTTAAACAAGATAAGTATTCTAGAGGAAACCATGCAATTCTCATAAGACTTCAAGAGAGAGACTTTGATCAGTAAAATCCCTGCATTTGAGATATCAAGATTGAAGACTGAAACTAAAAGTGAAACAACTTTCAAAGCCTCAGTCCATGGTAACAAATCCTTACACATCCTTAGCCATAATGAGAAAGAAGAAGTTGATGAAGAACTAGAAGATATCATTTCTATGATTGCTACAAGAGAAAAGAAAGGAAAAGGAAAATATGAAGGACAACTTCCATTCAAATGTTTTTCATGCAACAAGATTGGTCACTTTGCATCTAAGTGTCCCACAAGAGTCAAGAAGTTTAGATCTGATTACAAACCTAAATATAAGAAGGAATGTTATCATGCTAAAGAAGGTGTAACTAATGAAGATTTAGGAGAAGATGAAATTGGACTTATTTCCCTTAGAGACATGGAAAAGTTGCTCGAGGAAATGGACATTGCAGATGAAAAGGAAGAACAAGAGTTAGCCCTAATTTCCAAGGTAGACATCAGAACTGATTGGATCATTGACAGTGAATGCTCTCACCATATGACAAGTGACAAAGACAAATTTGTTCATTTAGACAAATACAAAGGTGGTATGGTTAGATTTGGAGATAACACTCCTAAACCTATCATAGGAAGAGTTTCTATAACCTTGGATGGAAAGAACAAGACAGATGATGTTCTATACGTTGATGGATTACATCATAACTTGCTAAGCGTTGGACAGTTACTTGATAAAGGTTATCATTTGGAGTTCAAAGAAAACAAATGCATCATTAACAATAAGGATGGAGACATGATTGCATCAGGCTCCAAAATAAAAGGTAATGTTTTTTAGCTCAATTCTGATGCAAGTTGTTTTGTTGCAAAAGTGGATGACAGTTGGTTATGGCACAAGAGACTCTGTCATATCAATTTTGATAACATAGTAAAGATAAGTAATGTCAAGGCAGTCAGAGACCTTCCTAGTATTGCAAGACTAGTTGACACAATATGCAGGGAATGTGTTATGGGAAAGCATGTAAGGAGTTCCTTCAGAAGTAAGCAGAACTCAACTGAAAACAAATTGGACCTAGTGCATACAAATTTATCTGGTCCTACCCAAACAAGATCATACTACGGAGAAAGGTACTTCATTTTTTTTGTTGATGAATTTTCAAGGATGATGTGGGTTGCATTCTTAAAGGAGAAATTTGAAGCCTTTGAGAAGTTCAAAATTTTCAAAGCTAAGATTGAGAATGAATCTGGATTAAAACTGAAATGTCAAAGATCAGATAGAGGAGGAGAATGCACCTCTAATCAGTTTTATGACTATTGTGAAGAACATGGAATTAAAATAAAGTTGATTACACCTAGAACCCCTCAGTAGAATGGGATTGCAGAGAGGAGGAACATGATTATACTTGATACAACGTGCACTATGATGATTGAAGGAAAAGTTGTGCACACATATTGGAGAGATGCAATGAATACAACAGTCTATACTATCAACAGAACTCAATTGAGGCCAGGCGTAGATAAGACACCCTATGAACTTTGGTTTGGTAATGTACCTATAGTGAAGTATTTTAGAATCTTTGGTAGAAAGTGCTACATCAAGAGAGATGATTGTGTTGAGAAGAATCATAGATTATAGAAGAAGAAGTCACACCTAAGGTTCCTAAATTCACATCCAGATACCACTCTAAAGATGATATCATTGGAGATCAGAGTAGCAGTGTTTTGACCAGATCAAAAGCAAAAAGTCTAGCAATGGATGAAGAGGTATGTTTACTTTCACAGATTGAACCTTTAAGTGTTGAATATTCTTGTAACAATTTTGATTGGAAAATGCAATGAAAGAATAATTAGATCAGATAATTAAAAATGAAACATGGGAATTGGTCCCTAGACCCAGTGACAAAAATGTGATTGGAACAAAGTGGGTATTTAGAAACAAGATGAATGAATATGGTACAGTAGTAAGAAATAAAGCAAGATTGGTATGTAAAGGATATGTGTAGAGAGAAGGAATAGACTACACTGATACATTTGCCCCTGTAAGCAGACTGGAAGCCATTAAATTGTTCTTGGCCTATGCAACATTCAAAGACTTTAAAGTTTATCAAATGGATGTAAAGTCATCTTTTTTTAATGGAGAGTTGAAGGAAGAAGTCTACATAGAACAACCTGAGGGATTTAATATTTCAGATAAACCATACATTGTATGCAGATTGAAGAAAGTACTCTATGGTCTTAAACAGGCCCCAAGAGCTTGGTATGAGAGACTTGATGGTTATCTTACCAAGATTGGATTTAAGAAAGGAGCAGCAGATTGTAACCTATTCACAAGAGAGACACCTGATGGATTACTATTAGTTGCCATATTTTTTGATGACATTATCTTTGGAGGTAATGACAAGCTGAGTACAACATTTGCAAAAGAAATGCAGAATGAATTTGAAATGAGTATGATTGGTCCTATAAAATACTTTTTGGGACTAAATGTAAAGCAAACAGATAAAGGTATATTCATTAATCAGTCAAAATATGTGAAGGAAAAATTGAAGACCTTTAAGATGGAAGACTATAAGCCAGTATGCACCCTTACGATAACAGAAAGAAAGATTTCAAAAGATGATGATTCCACAAAGGTTGATAAGACATTGTACAAATCTATGATTGGAAAACTCATTTATCTAACTCAATCTAGACCTGACATATCTAATGTAATTGGCATTGTTGGAAGATTTGCAAATGAACCCAAGAAGAATCACCTAATGGCAATCAAGAGGATATTCATATATCTAAAGGGAACTATAGACTATGGTTTATGGTATCCTAAATTAGAGAATGTACAACTTCATGTGTATACAGATGCATATTGGGCAGGTTGTATTGATGATAGAAAGAGTACTTTAGGAGGAGCACTATTTCTTGGAGATAGGATGGTTTCTTGGATTAGAAAGAAGCAGAACTGTATTTCTCAGTCAACAATAGAAGTTGAATATGTTGCAGTAGCATTGAATTGTTCAACCATGGTTTGGATCAAGCAAATGGTTAAAGGCATTGGAATTCAGGTTGATTATCCTATTTTTATTCACTGTGATAACACTAGCACTATCAACATGTCTAAGAACCCTGTGATGCACACAAATACAAAACACATAAAGATCAAGTATCATTTTTTAAGAGAAAAGGTTGCAGACAAAGAAGTGAAATTGGACTATGTGAGCACCAAAGAACAGTTGGCAGATATTTTCACAAAGCCCTTATCAAAAGATACTTTTAAGTATCTTAGGGAGAAGTTGGGAGTAATTCCCTCTCCTGAGTCTGTTTAGAAAAAGTAGCAAGAACATCAGTCCTTTGTGACTGGTGAATGGTTGACTACTCTACTTTTGGAGTAGTACCTATGCCTAATGATTTATGGTTCCCTTTGCCATTGATGTCAAAGGGGGAGTAAGTACTAAGGGGGAGCATATTCTCTGTGAGAGTATATACATGGAACAAAAACACAGTTAGAGGAACTGTAGCAGTATAGAGAAATATTTGAAGAGGATATTGAGAAGATTGTAAAAGAAAGAGGACACCATGAACAGAGGATGTTTTTATATCATATGTTTCCACCAATGTCAAAGGGGGAGATTGTTGGAGAGTTGTTTCTGTATAGTTGATTGATTGTATGAACTTGTCATTAATGACAACATATAATACACAGTAGTGATTTTGTATGTACTTATCAGAATGATGACATCAAGACTTGTGTGGTTAGATACATGTTTATTATGTTATGTTCATACATGCAGATGTAGATATGATGTTTCAGTCAAGTTGTGTAATTATGTTATTGGCAGTTACAGTTCTGGAAGAGTATCTGTTCAAAGTTGACATTTGTAACGTGTTTCTTGAGTTGTGCCTATCTTCAGCATATGCGTGTGTATATTCATAATTAGTTATGAGTTAACTATGTTTGGTTAAACATGCTTATCATGTAACATCAAGATCGTGTTGTTTGAGATGATTTGGTAAAGCCAACTTAGTGAAGCGATGTGTCTATTTATTTTATACTTGCGCAGTTGTAATTATGCTTGCATGCTTAGCTAAGCCGAAAAAGATGTTATGAAGAGTTGTCTTACAGGTCCCATGATCTCATACTTTGAGAAAGATACTTATAGAAAGTCATTTTTTATACGCTAAGTATGAATGATACGAAAAGAGATAGAAGATGTACAGAGCTGAATATCAGTTGTGGTTCATTCATCAAGATTCTATGTGAAGAAGAAGTGAAAGATTACAATACACTGGAACTGATCAAGATAATAGGTCTACTCTACAGTTCATCATCAGATATAGTGCATATCTGTTATATAGAAGGTTGTAGCCTTCACCATTGAAGTAGTGAGCTTTTGGACAGTGAGTCCTCACCCCTAACAGGATTATTTGTAAAAGACTACTAACAGGGTCCGACCCTTAACCAGGTCACTATACTTATTTCATTGTAAAGTACAACTCCTAACAAGGTTGAAATATCTTCTAACATGGATTACTATAAACAAGTATAGTTCATTGTGGGTGCTAATTTCCACTGGGGTTTTTACAATTTGATTTCCCCGTAATCAAATTATGTGTTGTGTACTGTATTATCTAATTAAGAATTTACTTTATTGTATTTTGAAGTTAAGGAAGTAAAAAATAATTAAACTTAATGATAACTGATTCACCCCCCCCTCTCAATTATCTTTTGGGACTATTCTAACATAATCTTTATTGGATCTGTAATCAACAATTGTCGATTGCACATACTCAGGTCATTGAATATTTTTTACTACATTCTAACAAGTGTAGCAAATAGAATAAATCCTTGATAAAGGTGGATTTAACAATCCTTTGTAAATATCTTAACCGATTAAACACTAAAAAGTGTTGTAAAATCTCTTAACAGAGTGTACCTTAACCGGTCTCTAGATAATACTCCTAATAGGGTAGATCATCAGAATTGATCAAAATTGTAAGTCTTAACCGACCCCTTCCATGTTGCAGATAGTGAAGCTTTGTGGGTTTCATCCCCACCAGAGTTTTTACCTTCTAACATGGGTTTTCCACGTTACCAAATCTTGTGTGATGTGTCTATACATTTCAGGAATGTTTCTAAGAATGTTTACATGCTTATTGAGTTTATGATTTGATATAACTTACACAAAGATAGATAGCATAGTATGGTTGGTAATACAATTGATTACAAAAAGGATTAAGGTTAATTGATAAAAAGTTTTGAGGGTACTGATTCACCCCTCCCCTCTCAGTACACCATTCCATTATTTTTGACAATTGGTAGCAGAGCTGGATCTCTTATTTGGTAAAGTTTAAAGACTCAAGAGAAAAGATCATACAATGGAAAGGTACATGCTAGAAAAGAGTATTGAGAATCAAAAGTTAGAGATACAGATCTTCTATGAACAATATAAATAAGCTAGAGTCAAGATGAGACAATTGCTGGATGAAAGAAAAGTTATGGCATCATGCTGTAATGAAATAGACTATCATGAAGAAGAGATACCTAATTTATTTGAGTCTTGAGGATCTACATCAAGCAAAGCATCAGACACATCTGAAGAAAGAATCACAAGATTAAATGAAATCAATCAACATCTGGCTGGACAAGTGAAATCACTGCAAATCAGTCAAGAGACACAGATGGTAAGAATGGTTGAGGTTATGAATAATGCTAGACAAGTTGAGCAAGAAAGAACACTAGCTATTGATGAAAGGGGGAAGAATACTGAAAAGATACAAGAGAAAGAGTCAGAAATACAAAGACTTACAGAACATCATCATGAGATCACCAATTAGATTATTCTTATGAGTCAAGAGGCAAACCAAATGAACATAGAACTGAATGGAAAGTTGGAAGCTATTGGTGAGCTAAGAGAAGAAAATGAAAGACTGAAGCATGAAGTGAGAATTCAGAAACAACACAATGACATGATCAAGAGAGTTGAAGAAAGCACAAAAAGGATGGATGATTTTTTGGATGGACAAAGAAGAGTCAAAAACAATACTAGATTAGGGTATACAGAGAATGGAGAATCACCATACCGAGCTGATCCAAAGAATGTCTACACAAATCCAATACCAAGAAAGTAGTCATGCAATCACTGTGGAAAACTAGGCCACACATCAAATGTTTGCAGGAGAAAAATAAAAGGTATACCTAGATACACACCTTCATTCATAGGAATTTGTTATAAATATAACAAGAAAGGACATAAAACATATGAATGTAAATATGAGGTGAAACAACCAAAGAAGGAAACCTACATGGAAAAATAATGTGCTACTTGAAAAATGCATGGGCACACATCTCTTGAATGCATGAAGAAGAAAAAGCAAGCATAGAAGCCTAAATAAAATGAAACTGCTTATCAACTAAAAAGAGTCGGTAACTCATATGTTTGGGATTACAATACATGGGAAAATTGAACAAAATGTGGAAGATTTGGACACATAGATGCAATTTGCATGAGAAAATGGATGAGAAAGTCTAGGAGCTAGACTAACCCTGGAATGGCATGTTTACACTATCATAAAGTTGGTCATCTAAGCAAGGACTGCAGAGAGACCGAGTGACAAAGACTAGCACCTTTGCCAATGGAAACACCATTGAAGGCATCAAGAAGATGAGAAACAAAATGTGGAGGAAAGATACAAACACTGATGAAGATGGACCAAGAAATGAAAATGGTGACACCTTATCCATTGGATCTGGTGACATCACCACCCCCACCTAAGATGAACAAGTATGAAACTGCAATATACTAAGTTATACTTTACATCAGTTCTATTATACATAGTTAAAATGTGAAATCAACATGATTAAAGATACACTATGGAATTACTTGTTATGATTTTGTGAATTCAATCTCGTCGGTTAATGCATACCAAAAAGCATCGGTTAACATACAAAAACTAAGTTGTCAAAGCATACCAAGAATCATCAGTGTACATATGAAAACTAAGTTAATCAATGTCACCTAAGACTCGTCAGTAATCAAGTAAAAATCATTGTTGTCTTCTCCAGATACCGAGATCCATCGGTAAACATGTATAAAGTTGAATGAGTTGACACTTTCCCTAAGCATCACATTTTCACTGAAAACAAAGTTGGCATGTAACCCGAGTAGCTCCGTCTTTGACACTCAACAAGTGGGTAGAGCATTAATTACACCACTTAGGGCACTATCTATAAATAGGGCGATAGAAGAGATCATTATTCACCAATGATTTAGAGAAAAGAAGCAAAGCATAGCAGAGTGAAACCAGAGAAACCAGATTGCAGAGCACTCTAAGCAGAATCAAGAAATTTAGATTCTGAACAATAGCAACTATAGAAGGTTGAAGTAAGTAACAAAGATCACTGAGCTCATTATTTTATTTTATGGAAAAGCCCTAAATTTGTGAAGTCATGGCAACCACTTCCTGTGCAACCAATATCAACAATTCTAAGGAGAAGAAGATGAATCTGATAAAAAACTCCACGTGTGAAGAACCAAAGTATAACATCTATCTAGAGATTTCTTTGCAACCCGATGACGCTGGTGCGTTCTCTGAAATTCCACTTAGGATTTTACTTATTGGAGATGTCCATTCCTACATTCATTACAAGATCATCGAGATAGGAGATCTTGAATTTGATCAAGCTTACAAGAAGCTATGTATAGGTCAAACCATTAAGGAGGAACACAAATATATAGAGGTCAAAGAGCTGACATGTGCCCTAATGTTCTCAAGGGAGTTTAAGACAAAATGGATTTGGGTAGTATAGAGAAGAGTGCATGACCGAAAGATGTGGCTAGATGAGGCAAAAGCGATCACCAAAGATGTGATACATGCTATTTGGGATAACAGAGGATTTCAAATGGAGGAGGCACTACAGAGGCTGAGGAGGCGGATGGAGAGGGTGATGAAGAGGATGGAGACAACGATGAAGAAGATGGAGTCCTTAGTTACAATAGTGGCAGTGGGAGGCAAAGGTTTCTGCTTCTCTACGTGCTTGATGGTGGAGATCAAAGGCCTTTGGTGGTTATCAGGTGTGCCCACTGCTCTGACTGGTGTCATACTTGTTTGTGCTGCCCTCTCTATGGTAGAGGAAGAAAATATGGTGTTAAATATATGCCCTAGGATAGAATAGTTGTTTTGATTGGAGGGTGGTCTATTTTTGCTATTGTTTTTGTTGAGAGGTAGAAGAGTGATTTTCACTCTTTTGGGTTTGTTGTTTTTTTCTCAATTCTCTTCCACCCCGTACTCTTGGATTATTTTTATTGCAGGGTTGGCTCCCTATTCCTAACTCTTATTAAGGTGGATTATACCCCTGTTGAGGTGGGGTTCCTTTCTATGGATTCTTGGTGATGGAGTCCCTCTTAGCTTCATCTTTCTTCTCCTCTGCATCCTATTAAGGTGGAATATTCTATTAAGGTGGAGGCTTGGCCTATAGAGGTGGTCTGCGACTACTGGAAGGAGATAGTTTGGGGCAGTGTGTGGTCTCCTCCTCCTTTTAGGCATAGGAAGGCAAGAAGGAAATGGATCAGGCATAACTCTATGGTCTTTAAGGTGGTGTGGTTAGTGATGTGGTACCATTCTAGGGCTAGTGGTTTTTTGTTGGTGCTGAAAGATACTCATAGCTTTGGGTATTTGTTCTGCCACCAAAGTTGTGTTTTAGGGTATCCCTGGCTCTCCTATTGTTATGGTTTTCTGGATTTATCTTTGTTGGTGGCTGGGAGATGTTTGCAGATGGATGCAGAAAGTTTTCAAGGGCCCAGTTAGTTTGTTGGGAGTTCCGTAAGTTTTTTTCTTATTTTCTTTTTGTTGGCGGCTAGGAGGACTTCGCAGATGGAGGCTAAAAGTTTTCAAGAGCCCATTATGTTTGATGGGTGTTTTCGATTAATGAATAAGGTAGGTTTGGGGGTGATGATGCCCTAGGATGTTGTTATTTGGAGTTCTGGGTTCCATGTCAAAACCTTGGATTTCAGTTTGGGGAGCCTCACAACTCCAGCAAACTTAATGGTGTAAAGCTTAGGCCTTTTCTTGGGCAGCTAGGGTTTAAATGGTTTATATTTTTAGGCTGTTGTTTGTTGTTTTTTCTTGGTTGCTGGTTCAAAATGTATATCTCTTAGCAGTGTTTCATGTTAGTCGAGTTCCATATTCCCTCCAAAATCTATCTGTATAGGGTTTCAGGGCCCCTTCAAAACCTATTTTTACCTTAATAAAAAATAGAGGATTGAAGCTTAACACCATCACCAATCAAGAACACAAGTTTGGTGCATGTGTATTAGGTTACAAGATATATCAATCCAACAGGCTGAACAACATAGTATGTGGAGCAGTTGACACTTCTCATAAGATTGTAAATAAAGTTTGGAAATTGGATCTATCCGAGCTTCTATTGAAGCAGTTAGATGAGAATATGGGGACAATCAGGTCTACAAAGTCAAATTCATGTAAGTTCAGATCACTTTTAATGTGTACATTTTTCTACTTTTAGAACTTCTTTCCATCCATAGGAAATGTCAACTGGGATACTTCCCAACTAGTGACCATACAAATTAGTGAATTCATCAAGTCACTAGGTGACAACTTTGTATCAGTTATGGATGACTACTTCACCGAATTTAAGGAAAGAATGTAGAAAAGAATGAGGATTCTAGAAAAACTGGTGGAAAAGTATAAAAATGATATATTTTTTATGGTGGACATGGATTACACCTATATCAAAACATCTATTACCAAGGATAGCATGGTTAGCACCACTTGACTATGAGGTCAACATAGATCAAGCCACCAATGCTATTGAAGCATTGATTAATGAACCATTGGACAAGTCAAAACCTAGGTTTGGAACCTATGAAGAATCCAAGGAAAGAATTAAAATAGGCTTAGTTGTGAAGAATATTGACAGGAAGAAGGATAAAATGGTCAAGACACTGAAGAAAAAGTTGTCGGTAAATGATGAAGAGTTTGAGCAAAAGGACAACACCGAGGGACAGTCACCCATTGGTGAAGAAGAACAATTGAGTGACTCAAAATCTATAGAGTCTGATGCACCACCGCCACCACCAGAAAAGAAACCAAGGACCACTACTACATCAAGGACTAGAAGTTGGATAACAAAGGATGCAAGTCCTTCACTAATCAAGAAAGGACAAGTAAGGACATACAAAAGGAAGCCTCAAATAGGGAAAAATGCACCAAAAAAAAGAAGAAAGTTCCTCAGAACTAAGGGATACATAGAGGACACTGAACAGGATGAACAACCTATTAATAATAAGTTCCCTACCACCATTGATGAGGTATGTGCATCAATTATTAAGTCAGATTATAACTGACCCCAAGATTAGAAAATGGCTAACTCTGGACCCCGAGGACCAGGATAAGTTAGAAGAGGCAATCATTACAATTATTTATGTATTCAAATATGTACCAATACAATTTGAAGATAATATGGCACAAGAAAATATGAATAGATTGCCGGCAAGGTGAACATATGAACTAAAGGAAGAGAAAAAAATAAGGGAAAGAGCCCTAGTTTCAATTATGCCACCTGAATGTAAGATGGAAGAGATTGAAGAAATGATGAAGCAACATTCCTACAGGTTCTCACCAAAATTAAGAGCCTACAAAGTGCTACAGGGACATCTAATTGAGCTTGACAGAAAAAGTGAGGATGAATGGAGAAAGATAGTTTATGTACCTAAAAAGGACACAAGCCCCGAGCCACAATTAGCTCTTATCGACAAGCCACACAATGAAGAAGATTAGGCTAAAATGAGCTCCAAATATATTATTATAACTGATGGTGAGGATTTTAATGCAGAAGCATTGAACATTAAAAATAACAAGGATATGAACACTGCATATGAAACATGGCCCGATAATACTATCATTGATATTATCGGAGAAGATCTTGCAATTGAGATACACAAAGATGAAAATGTCACTCTTGTCCTAGACCAAACTGATGAACATGACACAACTACAAATAATTCACAGGTGAATATACTGGTCCAAATGCCACTATTGATAGAGAATATCAATATTATCTCACAAAAGGAGATGTCACACGAGCTAGATGCAAGAATACCCGAGGATAAGGGTAGTGATGAACAAAAAGATACAACTAATGAAAAAAATGTACTAGATGGAGAACCAAAAGGAACAGATGAAGAGCACAAAGATAAAGGTGAAGAAGAGAAGAAAGATGATGCTACTCCTAAGGATACTAAAGGAGATGTTGCAGATAAACCGAAGATTGATATGGAGATGTCCACCCCCAACTGATAGACAGATACCGAGCAGAAGGAAAAAGACACAACACCACAAAAGCCTTCATCGAGTACATCTGACCAAGGAAAGGATCTTACTATAGTGCTACATTCAGGTACTTCCCATACAACATCCAAGAATAAGAAGAAGAAGAAGAAGAATAAAAAACTATAAGTTACACTTGATGAAATAATAGAGATACCAAAATTTGATCCAACTACATTGGATTATGAATCTATAATTGAGTATGGAGAAATATGTCAGTGAAAAGATATGTGAGAAAAGCTTAGGAAGGAGCACAAGGAATCACAAGTGCTACAAATGAAAAGGGACATATTAACATAGATTTTTCTTGACACAGATGTTGAGCACAATGCCCCAATCCTTGATCAACTTACCATTCTTACCGATGCCATCGAATCACAGAATTTGGATGCAGAAAAAGCAATTGAAGAACGAGCAGAGAAGAAGTACCTGTATAAATTAATAGAGAAAATCAACCAAGAAGGGGCAGAGAACAAGGTGAAGTTTTTTGAAAAAGTAAGTGAGTTAGAACCTATCATTTCAGAAGCAATAGCCTTAGTTCAAAAGTTAAGCACTTTAGAGAAATTCACCAAGGACAATAGTGAAAAGATTGCAATACTAGATGCAGATCTAAATTCTAGTGCTCAAAGTCTCTCAACAATAGAAAATGCAATATAGTTGCATTATGCAAAGGTAATGGAAGCTAATAAGTTGAGACTTCAAATCCAAGAGACAAAATCAAATTCTAGGGTGAGTTAACCAAGCTACAAGCTCTACTCTTACCGAATTTGACACTACTACAGAAACACATGAAAATGGCAAGGCAATTGATAGCCGCCCCAGAGATCTCTATCATTGACATCATCTATGGTATGCATGCTAGGATCACATTAGAGAAAATGGCACTTGAACACCTTCAAGAGAAGTGGGAAAAGATGATGGAGGACATGAACAACTCTCATTCCCACATTTTTGACAATTTGTAAGTGATTACACCTTTTCCCTTACTATCAAAAAAGGGGGAAATTGATATGCTACAAAGGGGGAAATTGATAAGATACAAAGGGGAAAATGATATGTACAAAGGAGATGATAAGTGTACATACATATAATATACCAACATATACATAGGGGGAGTCATAAATGACAAGGTGAACACATGGTGTACATTACTAAACATTTTAGTATTTGCACATATCAATTTTTGATACTAATTTCAAAGGGGGAGATTGAAGACATATTTTTGCCATTAGTATGAAAGGAAAAATAGTTTTAAAACTATTGGTAACACCAACACCAAAAGTCAGGTTCAGTGCAACATGACAAAAAATTTCCAAGAAAACCCAACGACACAATACAACCCAAAAATGTTACAAGGGAACCCGATAGAGGAACCCAACAAGAAGAGTGTAGTACAACTCGACAGAATAGATGATAGAGGAACCCGACAGACCAAAGAGCATCTCGAGCACCAGTCTATTGAGAAACAGTTAGAATATCGAGAAATATGGATCTAACTTCCACGTCAGATAAAACACTTGTGTTTTATATTTAGCTTTTCTATTAGATTTAAATCCATTTCTTTAGGGACAAGAAATGTAATTGTAATTGTTTTAATCAGTCCCACTGATTGAAAACATGCAAACTAGGAGATCAAGGTCAAGTTGTAAACCTTTGATCATAGAGTTATCATTGTAATACGTGAAACTCATAGAGGTCAAAATCATTGTATAAATAGATATGTAATCTATCAAAACACATGTGTGTGTGATGATAATTGTAGTTGAGGAGCACATCTATGGATCAGACTAAGAGTTCTATACAGAAGAACAACCAAGGATTAAATTAATTATCAAGAACAAGAACCAAGGATACCGAGTAGAACATAGGTATTGATCAAACACAATAGGTGATAAATATACTTTTAATCTTTGTTGGATTTGTAATAAAAAATTGTAGATTGCACATACTCAGGTCATTGAATATTTTTGACTACATTCTAACAAGTGTAGAAAATAGAAGAAATCCTTGAGAAAGGTGTATTTAACAATCCTTTATTAATCTCTTAACCAATTGCACACTAAACAGTGTTGTAAAAGATCTTAACAGAGTAGACCTTAACCAGTCTCTAAATAATACTCCTAACAAGGTAGATCATCAAAAGTGATCAAAATTTTAAGCCTTAACCGACCCCTTCCATTCTGCAGATAGTGAAGCTTTGTGGGTTTCATCCCCGCCACTATTTTTACCTTCTAACAGGGCTTTTCTGCATTACCAAATCGTGTGTCATGTGTCTATACATTTCATGAATGTTTCTATGAATGTTTACATGCTTATTGATTTTATGATTTGATATAACTTACACAAATATAGATAGCATAATATGGTTGGTAATATAATTGATTACAAAAAGGATTAAGGTTAATTGATAAAAAGTTTTGAGGGTACTAATTCACCCCTCCCTTCTTAGTACACCATTCCATTATTTCCAACACAACCTGGGTTATTACCATAGAGAATCCACATGTGAATCACTTGGCTAGGGAGCTTGAGGTATGGTCTTTTCACTTGATTATCGTGGGTATGATTTTAGTGGAATTTTGGGAGGCTAGAAAGGTACCTAGGGGTGTGTTTGAGATATTTTTAGGAAGCCCATTTGATATACCTATGGGTACGAGTCATTTTTAGCCATAGGAGCACCTAGATATGTGTCTTGAGCCCTTCCAAAAGTTGGTTTTCCAATATGGACGAAAATCAAGTTTTGAAAAATCTTGGTCTTGGTTAGACAACCCTTCCTTTTAGGTGATAAGACTTGGATCACTTTTTGGGGATTACCTTGTAAGGAGCTTAGGGAAGAGTAACCAATGAGAAGCTTTTCCTTTCCCCAAAATTTGCTAGAGGACTTTTTAGTGGAGGCTCTCCATGATTGAGAGTTTGAACACCCACTCTTTATCTTAGAGATATTGCTAATCTTGGAAGAAATTTGGACAAAGGAGACTTACACAAAAGGAATCTCTTCAACAACTTCACACCTTAAGCTTGGTTCTAGGTTGGTGACACCCTCTAAATGCACTTGTTTCTTTTACTTGATTTCATTAATGGGAGAAGCATGTTGCGTGTATGCAAAAAAATGATTGGTGTATGTATTCTTCTATGTTTTATCTTGTGTTGTAATGGAGGATTTGGCATATGTTTCCCTTTCCTTGTATTGTGATTTTATTTGTGTTGTGTTGAATTTTTTTGAGCATGGGAGTCTCAAGGTCCACTCACCCTTGGGAGAGAATAGTAGCCTTGAGGGTGAAGGTATTAGGACAGCCCATGGGTGTAGAGTCCCTCCTCAAGAAGGAGAGGGAGAAAACATGGAGTATGGGCTCCATGAAGTCATTCTACTCTTTATTTTTGGGGTTCATAAGGGATTTGATATTTCTTGATGCCTTGGGGTCATAAGGGAGTTGTGTATTTGGAAATGGTTGAGAAGATACTTTTGGATGCCTTGTGAAGGCTGGTTTAATTTCTTACATTTGGATGGCTTTCTCCCCATAGGGTATTTGGTCCACTTCACCCATTGTAGGGTCAATATAAGACCCATTGTGGCAGCCATGGTTGGGAGTATATGTGTTGTGATGTTTTTCATACTATTTCTGGTTGTATGTGTGTTTCCTACATTTTTTGGGTCCCCAAGCTCGGGGGTGGCCTCTTAGAGGCCTAGGCTGGGAGGTGAGCATCCCATGGGTTTTTTCAAACCTTCTTTTTGTAGATTCTTGGATTGGTTTTTGAAACCCTTGAAGAATGAAGCTAAAGCTTGGAAAAGAGATTTATATGATCTACTCATTTGTAAATGTAATAGCCAATTTGGCTAATGTATTGAAGAACTTATTTATTATGTGAAAGGAAAAGCATTGATAGTGATGTGAAAGAAAAACCTTTGTAAAACATAGGTTTGAAATTTTAAAATACTTGGAAAAGAGATGTAGTGAAAAAATGCTCAAAAGATTATGCCTTAATTTATGTTATTTTGAATGATTAATTAAAAAATAAAGAATCTCTTCCCAACTTTCAACTCTATGTTTATGTAGCTACTTGTTGAAGAAAAATAAAAGCTTGAGTTTAGATGTAAAGATTGAAGGCAGATAATAATGTAGTTTTCCCGCTTTAGTTAAAATGATATTCATTTGCATATGTTTATTAGTGTAAAAATTTCCCTTAAATTTAAGCAACTAAGCAATCTTAATAAATGTTTATTTTGTTAAAAGAAGAAGAAGAAGAAGAAGAAGAAGAAGAAGAATGTTAGTTTCCTTTTATGTACATATGAATATATGTTTAATAATACATAATCCTCCATGTTTATACATTCAATGCTGCTAACTAAAAAAATTAAAGATAGTAGCAAATCTGAGCGCGCGCGTGCACACACACACACACATATATATTGTTATATTTATACGTTTCTTATTCTTTACATTATGTATTTAAATTCCCCTTTATTTTAAATATAAATCAGTGCATGGGTTATATTAGAGAGATTTGACTAATATATAATGGGTATACAAATAAAATTATATTTTAATATTTAAAAAATGTTGTTTTATTTTTCTATAAAAAAAAACATATTAAAAGAAACACAACCCCAAATCTTTAAACAAAAAAATATAGATTGCAATTTTTCCCATTTTGAAAAACATAAACCCGTAACTCCCAAAATGGGGGTAAGGTTTCGGTTGCCTAATAGGTATTATTAATCACAATAATATATTTTATATGTATATGTATATACATTTAGATATAAAAATATATTTTGCATCTTCATGTTTGCTCCACCATTCTTCCATACCTGCATACATCAAAAAGAAATGAACACAAAAAGGAGAGACCAAAAATTAGGGTTTAGAAGAGAAAAATAAAGAGGAGACAATAGAATAAAGAAGGAAGTTCTTTTTTTTTTACTTGAAAAAAAATGCCCTTAACCCTAATTTCAAAATTAGGGTTAGGGATTCGGGAAACTGGAATTTAAAATTAAGTTTTAGTGAGTTTTTGAAAAGGATGGGAGGGAATTTATTTTCTCAATCTCATTTAAAATAATTACTTTCAAAAAAAACTTATGATGCCCCTTTTAATGGCTTTTATGATTGTTTTATATTAAGATAATATGTGTAACTTGCTAATTTAATTTAAATATAGTTATTCAACTAGGCACTTTTAAAGGTAATTTAATGATAAACATGTTAGAATTTTAAGTGTAAATGAATAGGAATTTATGAAATAGAAATTGATGTAAGTATTTAATAAAAAATTTCAAAGGGATGTATTTTAGCTATTTATTTTGTATATTTAGTCGTTTATGTTAAAAGAATAATGGTGAGGGAATTTTAGAATGGAATTTTAATTAAGTTAAATTCAAAATTAGGTAAACAATTATGTTTTTATGTTTATTTTTATTTGTGCTTTTATTAGTTGTAATTACTATGGAATATTAAATGATTTGATTTTAATTAAACCTAATATTTTAATATGATTTCTTTAAACATAGGATAATGAAATACTTTTAAATAATGAGATCTACATTATTGTTTAAGAATGTAGTAATCATTGTTGTTGTAATGTTAGATTAAAATATGTTAGGAATTAATTTAATTATCTATATTAGAATTTGAAATTAATGAATTTAAAAAATGTATTTAGAACCTTAATATACTTTATTATTAGGAAGAAATTTACCTAATGCAACATTAATCTTTTAAAGCTATTATAGTAAATAATTCTCACCTCTTCGAAATCTATTAAAAGAGTAATTAAATTTAAATTATACCAACCTTATTAATGTTATGTTAAATGATAATTAAGACACCTACTCTAAAGGAAAATGTAGCCCAATGAGATGGTTAACTATTTAATAGTTTAACTCTTTCCTAAAGATGTGATTAAGACTAGAACCTATTTGGTGATTTAACAGATTGAACCTAAATACTTGTTAATTGGGTTGAGGGATGCTGACATGTGGTCATGATTCCCCTTGAACCTAAAAGTGACTCTTGGTACTAACATAACCTAACTCATTAACTATATAATCATTGAAGCTAGTTAGTAAACTTGGGAACCTTACAACTGGAAACAATACTGCATTTATTGCTTTTCAAAAAACATTTGTTGTATTTTTTGACGTAAATTGTGGGCATGGCATAAATATTCTCATAGGAATCTCTCAAAATACTTCACAATGCACCTAACACACCTAATATATAAGAGATACAAAACATGAAACCATCAAATGGTATTACAAAACCATGGGCTAAAATGACCCCAAAAAGTTCACAAAATATCCACCATTGGACCTATGACCTAATGATAAATGGTCAAGATTTAAAAAGAAAATTTATATGAAAAAATATTTGGGGGCGCTTCCCCTGAACTTCATCACCTATGCATCAATAGTAACCTTTTATTATTGCAAGGTTGAGACACCATTTTCCTAAAAAATATTCCACTTATTATAGACCTTGCAAGAGAAATGATATGGGTTCCAACATCAATTTTAAATCACTAGGGGTTGAGAGGCCCATAGACTCCAAATACTATTTGAACTTCTTTGTGCTTACAACCTTAGTTAAAGAATCTATAACATTCATCAAAGTCTCTACCTTGACTAGATTCACCCTTCCATCCTTGACTATATCTCTAGAAAATGATAATGAACATCAATATACTTGGTCTTGGAATGAAATGTTGGATTTTTATCTAGTAAAATTGCACTCTAACTCTCACAATAAATTGTCACTTCTCCTTATTTTATTCTAATATCTCAACATAGTCTCTTAAGCCAAATGGATTCTTTACAAGCATGATTTTATACCATAGACTCGACTTTAGTGGTGGATAAATAAATCACAACCTATTTCTTACTCATGCAACTGATTGCACTACCAAATAATGTAAACATAAAAGTGTTGGTGGATCTTTTGCTATCAATATCACCTACCCAATCTTAATCCATGTAACCATAAATATTAAGGAAATTTTTTGTTTCTTATCACATTACCATGATAACTAAAATAATACTCTAAAGTATCGTTCAAATATATTGAGGACTCTTTTAATTGCATTCCAATGAACTACATCGATATTAGACATAAAATCTAGAAAGAACTTCCACTACTTGGGCAATATCTAGTCTAGTGCAGACTATAACATACATCAAACTTCCAACTATACTCTTGTAAGGTACGTTGCTCATGTTTTCCATCTCTGTTGGGGTTATATGACAATTTGAAATATATAATTTTGTTCCAAATATAAAAGGAGCACACAATGGTCTACAATCCTAAATGTTGAACCTCTATAAAATTGAGTTCATATACTTACTCTAGCCTAGCCATAACTTTATTTTCACTCTATCCCTTCTACTTTCCATCCCAAGAATTTGTTTAGTTGCACCAAGATCTTTCATTTCAAATTTATCAGCAAATTGAGACTTAATTTCTATAATCATGTATTTCCCTTTACCAAGAAATAGCATATCATCAACATATAATGCAATGTAAAAGAAAAAAACACCATCAAATTTATAATAGACATAATGATATGATTCAGAACACTCAAATCCTAAACTCAACACATGTGTATCATTTTTTTAGTACCACATCTTAGGACTTTGCTTGAGGACATACAAATATTTCTTCAATTTGCCAACCAAATTACTTTTACCTTTTACCATGTAGTGCTCTGACTGTGTCATGTAAATATCCTCCTACAAATATCCTGTATGAAGGAAAGTAATTTTCACATCCATTTTCACAACCTCTAAATCAAAAGAAGCAACAAGAGAAAGAAAAAATCTACTGGACACAATAATACACACCCTCAACCTAAGAATAGCCTTTCACAACCAAACTTGATTTATGCTTCTCAATACCTCTATTGGAACCAATCTCTTTCTTGAACAACCATTTGCAACCAATAGGTTTTTTTCCTTCAAGAAATGGTACCAAATATGATGTATCATCCTTTTTCAAAGTTGTCATTTCTTCATCCATAACAGTTTTCTAGGATTCTAAATCATTCATAATTAATGTCTCTTCTACAGATCTAGGTTCATCCATGCTAGTATTTAAACAAAAAATACATATCTAATCATAAAGTGAATACCTTTTAGGTGGTTTTCTATACCTTCTATATATTTGAATAAGATAAGTTACAAGTTCTTCCTCCTTTTCTAAGGATTCAGAACTAAATGAGCTCTCCTCAACTTCTTGTCTGTTTCAGGGCCTCGATTCAAATTTCTCAAGCGTAGAAGGTAGTTGAATCACATATATTTTTAGATTTTTTAGGTTGTAATATAATAGGAGGGTTCTATGTTTCTCTAAAAATAACACTTCTACTATACATCACCTTCTGCGCAATATGATCGGAAAGCCTATATCCTTTCACACCATAATTGTATCTAATAAAGATACATTTCACAACTTTGTTTAACTTTTCCTTTGGCACATATCCATATGCCTCACAAAAAATAAATTCTAAGATGTCTCAGTAAAGGCTTATGACTTGACTGTGCTTCCATAGATATTTTATTAACAAGAGCTAATGTAGGAAACTTGTTAATCAAGTAGAAAATAGTCAAAACAACTTCAATCCAAAATATTTATTCTAGTCCAGCACCACTTAGCATACATCTATCCTTATCCATCGACATCATGTCCAATCTTTCTTCAACTTAATTATGTTATGGAGGATATAGAGTTGTCCTCTTCTCGTGAATGCACAAATCTCTACATAATCTATTGAAATGATTAGATAAAAATTCACCATTAACAGTCCTTAAACATTTTATTTTCCTTCTAGTATGTAATTCATCCATTGCTTTAAATTCTTTAAATTGGTCGAAAATAATACATTTACTCTTTATAAAATATTCCCATGTCCTTCTATTATAATCATCAATAAATAAAATATTATATGTGGATTTTCCAATAGAAGAAACATCTATAGGACCAAACACATTAGAATGAATAAGATCCAACATGCGACAAGATTTATGATAAATTTAGTAAAACTAAATGTGGTTTTGATTTTTGTAAATGAAACTCTCACAAAAATTAAAATCAAGATTATAATCATTCAAACCTTCAATAATGTTTTTTATTTTTCATGAAGGTCCTTAGACCCTTCTTCTCTAATGTGGTCAAGTCTCTAGTGTCATAACATAGTCTTAGCTATAAGTAAATTTAATTCAAAATAAAAAGAACCCTTGGGTACCCAAAATCCATGACCACCTTCTAAATCTGAAACCCTCACCTTTTCCAATGATGTATCCATATGTTTTGTCTTTACAAATAGACTATTACATTCAATAGTGTATGCATCTAGATTATATAATATGTCAATTTTTACACCTCTAGAAATCACCATAACACCTCTCACAATTTTTGCATCCTACATAAAAAAAAGAATACCTTCAAACCAAAATCTATTAGTTTTCTCATAGACAAAAAAAATTAGGCTAGGAAGATGCAACACACAATTAATCCTTCTTATTCTACCATCAAGAAACTTGATTCTAACTTTACCATGACCAACAATGTTTAAATTTTTGAACACACACTAGATGCAGAGGGGGGAGTGGAGGGTGAATCAACATAAACCAAAATCTCACTTGAGTAATCAACTAACTTCAATATTCACCAAATAAAACATTAAGAAAAGAATGAATTGAAATAGAAACACATCAATGACAAGATTTTTATATGTGGAAAATCCAAATTGGTAAAAACTATAGTGAGCACTTGCCCACAAAGATAATTCACTAATTTATATAGTATGCTTACAAAGATAGTAGAAACTCACTACTCAAAATATGCAATCAGATGCTCACTACCAATACAATAGTGAATATACAAAGGATCTCACTACTCTGATACTTGCAAATAGAGGCTCACTACCAAAGTAGCAATAAATGAACTTGTGCACCTAAGACTCATTGTATTTAAGGTAAATAAAATCCTTCACGATAAATAAAGATAATTTCTCTTGATAATGTAGTTGATCTGAACAATACTGTCAACCTCAACAACACACAGTTACTAATTTTTCTTCTCTATCACTATCACAAATAGAAGCCTCATAAATTGAACTCTCCTCTTCTAAAACTCTACATATAGATCTTCACTGGTTCACCTACTAAATTTTCTCACTTGAAATTTTCCAAAGCACATATTTTACTTATATAAAATATAGGTCATTGGAGTTTAAAATAAGGTAAACCATGCCAAAAGTATATTACAATTAAGTTACAAGTCAACCATTAAAAAAAAAATTACAATAAGATCTCATTCCAAAAGAATACAGACCAAAATCTAATAAGGAACCATCTGGATAAGAGATAAACATTAAATGCAATTCCCATACCAAAAGCATGAAGAATGATCCACTTAGAGAGAGAGAGATCCCAATGTCAAATATGAAATTACTGGAACAACTTCCATAGTAATCTCAAATGTGTAGTAACACACTGTCGTAAGAATTACATCTCTTGAGAGTTGTATTCAAACCTCCACACACTATGGTGATATCTATAAGCCATGTTAGAAGCCGTATTACATGCCAATATTCCATGTCAAAATATTTATACACCTAAAATTGGTCAAGGATGTTGACTAGGATGAATAATTGAGAGGGGGAGTGAATCATATATTCCCACACATTTTATAAAACTTTTACTTTCTCGGTAAACACATAAACAATAGTAACATCAACTTCTAATAAATTGGTTATCAAACATTTATAATATATATGAACATGAAAGCATAGAAATACCAACACAAGGAACACTAAGATTTACGTGGAAATCCAAACTATGAAAAATCATGGAGAAGATAATTCTCATTAAATGAAAGGTTGGTTAAGGTGATTTTTACGAAGGCTCACTACTGGTTGTGCTCACTGCAGGTCCGCTCACTATCGTTTGACTCACTGTTAGTTGGGATAACTACCCTAAAAAATGAATAAGGCCCACTGCCAATATAAATATCATTGACAAAAGATGAGCTGATATAATTGATCTAGCTATGCATGAAACAACTCAAAAATTAAGCTCAGCTATTGTTACCACCGGTAGATATGAATTTTGATCTTCCATATGTATGTAACTATTAGATCTATAGTATGCAATCCACTTCTTGATCTTCAATAATTTTCCTTAAACAATTCTTCTCACATACAATAGTACCACAGGTTCAAACTTGTTCTCCTTTGGTAACTCACATAGTTCACACTAACACATCACATATATACAAATAATTCTCCTTTACTTATATGAATATTTGACCATACATATGCCAGCCACAACAAATGTGTGTGATTCCCCAAATTATAAAAAGATATTACAATTACATTAAACGCATTACCATAGGTCAAAAATCTAGGACACGCCCATTGAAACATTACAACATGATACACCAAGAACAAAAATAGGTCATACATAAGAATATGTTACATTTACCAATACTATTGAAACACCACAACCAAGATCATGTCTTGATTACCAAAGCATTTGAACCAAATGATAGGTGAAACGAGATAGAACAGGTCCATATAAAGATACCAAAACCAATCTAATGAACAACACCATTGCCCATATGATAGAAACAACTGGAGGAACATTGTAATCATAAGAAATAAGAAAATTTATACAAAACTAATCACCAAAAGCATAAAAGTGTATTGAAACATGTAGAACATGAATAGAACAAAGTTTGCCTGCCATACACCATGAAAATTGTCCAAAATAGAAAATTCTATTATATAACTGACAGACATCTGATACATATCCAAAATTGTCAACAACCAACCGATAACACCAGGATGTCGGTATGAGGGTTTTGACATCAATGAAAACCAATGCTAGAAACAACTCAATAGGTTTAACAATATCCCCCTTTGGAATTGATAAAAAAACACCAAAAAAAAAATTTCCTGATCCAAAAACAATTGCAACCAAAAACTCCCCCTGAGTAAATATATCATTTTTGTTTTCCTCTTTCTCTTCTCCTTTTTGTCACAATGGAAAAGGGAAAAAAATGTATTATAAAGAAAGTCAAAGAAATACATCAATTTTAACTGAAAAGACTTTCTTGTACCTCTCCTTCAGAATTGGAAGCTCCTTCTTCCACTCACCAATGGTAGCCCCCATCCGAGCACATTGACTGTCACACTCCACTACTTTGTCAAAATATTTCTTGTAGTCTGAAGAGTGAAACCGCTTTTCATAATCCTCTGCACTAGTAATTATACTAGTAGCATGCTCCAACCAAACCTTAACTAGGTCCTTCACCAACCATTTTTTTTTATCAAGTCTTCTCTCATTCTCTACAATAGCACCCATTCTATTTCAAGTTCACTAATTTTGATTCTCTTCTTTCCATCCTGATCCTCGAAGATTTCATAAGCCTTTCCAAGTTCATTCAACTCTTTCTCAACCACTTCACTCTAACCTCTAAAATTGTCTACAATGGTAGGCCACAGAAGACAATACTTGTTATGCTAGTAATCTCCTTCACACATAATCTAGTAATTTCTTCAATTCCATCTTCGATACCACATATGGTTTATCCAGCACTAGGGTTTCACCATGAAAATGACACAACATAAATAGGATGAACTTTTTGTTAGGGATTTTTCTTGTATGAACCACAGTGCTTGAAATGACTACTTGAACACCATGCTTTCTAATACTGATTCAGGAACAAGAAAAGCCTAATTGCTAAGGACTGGATAAGGTCCTTCTTCATTTTTGAGCTCCACATATACTCAGGTAGGTTTTACCTCTTATGATTGTTGTTTACATAGTATTTGTTAATGTGGACACTGATTTTCTATGTATCTTTTGTTAAACCAACTTATGAATCATCTTGCAAATAACCAAGCATAACCAGATGCAAGATATAATTATACAAACCATAGTTGTAAGCATAAGAAGAATCAGTGATACAAGGATTTTCATCCTTCTTCCTTTTATAATAGGAGGGATAACCTAATGATTCACTCTCCAAGGAATCACTAAAGTGGACACGGTCCTACTGACATAGGTCCTTAACAAGTTCAGTTTGTTTGTTCTTAGTAACAAAATATGTTTGATTGAATTGGTTTTGATAACTTGAAATATCTTAGACAAAGATAGATTATCAGACTAATTTATGGACCAGTGCCTATCCTTTGGGCTATAGAGTCAAATAAGCTAAGATTTCACAGAAACAAAATACAGTAAACTGCCTTACAGCTCACATGCAATTAAGATAAGTTGCCTTAAAAATTACCCTGTCACCTCAAAACTATTGTATCAAATCCTTAAAAAAAGAAGTATGCTCCCTGAAATTACTCACAAAACTTAGTTCCTTCCTTAAAAGAAACTTGCAAGTAATCAAATAGTTACCTTATAACCAGAATGTTTTAGAATACCTTGTAAACTTAACATAGAAGAGCATACACACAGAAAAAAGAGACAGCAATGGAGAAGAGTAAAATTGCACCGTATATTATTTATATGATCTAGCTTTCCATACATGAAAGATTATACAGCTTCAAAAGATAGACAGAAACCCAGAATATCTAAATTTTGTGATATATTATCTCCTTTTCAAAATGTTCCAACATCAAAGACCCTTAACAATTACAACTCTTTTTCTATATATAGGTTTTTGACCATCTTGGAATCCCTTAAGGATGCAACAAGCTTCAGATGGTCACAAAAACCTAACCCTAAAGTTACAAGAGACAAAAGAAAGAGAGAGAAGAAGCGGTGAAAGGACCGAGTCAAAAAGATATAAACAGATATTTCTTGTTCTTCTCCCGATCTGGCGACTGCAATCAGATTTGTAGATGGTAGCTGGTAGTATTTATGCTAAGTCTGGATAGTTGTGCTTGCCTACTCACCTACATTCTCCTTTTGTAATAATTGTCCATCTTGTCTTTGAACAGTGTAGTGCCAAGTGTTCATTATCTGTTAACATCAGCTGCCATATGAATTCCATTGTAGCTACTCTTGCAGGCACATGATATGGTAATATATGAGGTGGGTGAATACACCCATATACTCTGATAATGGTGTAATTTTACTCCAAAAAGAAATCACCCCAGTTATGATTTCTAGGCCAATTATCTGAATACTTACAGGGCCTGAGCAGTTGTATGATCTTCAATGGGACTCTAGTCCGGCTTGTCCCCAAGCTTTGCACAATTGGATATACAATCCAATTCTGGAAGGCACAGTATTCACAATCCCTAGAAGTATAATTCCAAACCCTGACCCAAAACTGGATAGGATTCGGTGTTGTTTGATAGAATCTCTGAGGAGATAAGTTATGCACATCCATGATTACAAAATTGAAGTATAAGAGAAGGTGCATTAGGACTGAATAATGCAAAAACTTTGGCTCCTTCTCCTTGGAGTTCTTTAATCTTTTCTGGGTTGCAACAAAACCCTCATGCATTTCATCAATTATATGTTGTATGTAATCATAGCTGGTGCTTGAATGCACCTCTTGCAGGTCTAGTACCAAAATTAGAATGCCAGCATTGATTCTCTTTGCATCTCCATCTATCCCTAGCACTCTACATAGGGCATAAGCATTATACTTAATGTAGAAGTGTAGATCCTTGTAATAATATGGATATGGCTCAACCATAGGACCTAAGTAATTTTTCAATTCTTTTAACATATGCTTCTGCAATAAGCCTTTTGCAATACCAGGCTTGGAACTATACCTCTTCTCCTGCCTTGTCATGTCAATTTTTGTAGACATGGTGCTGAATAAGACAAAGGCTTGCATGAATGAGTTCCTGTTTAATATTAACAGGGCAGTGCCATCATCCCTTTTAATGGTCTTTTTCAGGGCATCATAGTGATTGGCTAGGTCTAGAAATAGCTCTACATCCAAGAAAACATCAGGAACAAGTAACCTAGCTAAACCACATGTCCAGGGGTTTGATACTGGGATGGGCTTATCAGAGTTTTTATTGAAATAGGTAAAAAGGGAGTAACCTATTGTGCCCAAGGTCACAGCATCTTGAATGTTCTTGTACTCATCCAGGATAACATTAGCATCGGCCTTCTTATTTTGCGTTGAACCAGGAAGGAGACAGAGAAACTCATCAGAGAAACTTGCTTTTCCTTTCTGTTCCTCTCCACTCCCTCCACTTGTTGAAGTGACACTCATAGCTCCACTCATATCTGCAACACCTTGAATCTCATTTTCTCTTACTGATATTGAAACAAATCTACCACAGAGAGCAGCTGACCGTTCTGGGCACAACTTTTCTGCAATTTAGAACTCTCTGATCAACTTTGGAAACACAGCAAACTGAGCAAGATATCTCTCTTTTCTGAAAACTTAGCAACTTGGGCTCTAAAGACTGAAAGCACGGAGAATGCAAATGAATGCACCTCTACTCCTTATAGCCAGTATTCAAAGTACACAGCTCAAAATTTGGAAACATCAGTTCTGTCATAAATTCGACATGCTGTGAACTTGAAAAAAAACCTAGCCATAGTTTCTGAGGTTGACAGGAAATCAAATTTTCAAATATGAATCCTCAGAACAATCATATAATATTTAAGAGAGCTGACTTGTCACATTCTGATTCATTATCTATCTTACATCTCAGCTACTCTTTTTATACAGTGATCAAAATATGAGCCTATGATTGGTTACCGAGCGATTCACATTGTCACATCAAGAAACTGCCACCATTTTTTAGATCTTGTAATCAGGCGACTGCGCGACTGCATTAAGTCTCTTTGTCGTGGGCCTCTGTCATTAACCGTGGTTCCATCTCAAGATTTGGCGACAATGTGTTTCTTAACCTTGGCTGACCCAAGTTACAATCTGGCGATCACGCGACATAACTAAAATCATAGTCGCACACAGTTAACAGTAACTCATCATTATTTCTGAGACTTTGTGACTAGCCGTTGCCTTTAACCTTTACGGTTATCTCCTTGTTGCTGAGTGTTTAATTTATGTTTCAAGACTTCGTGACAATGCTTAGTCGCCCAGTCGGGAGATATAAGCCCTGAGCATTCAAATTTACCTTAACATGCTATAAGCGTCCCCTTTTTGCTTCTGACAACTGCGTGACATACCCTAATCACCAAGTCCGGAGGACCTTTCTCTTGGGGTACTTTTCTTTTCAGACTTCGCGACCACCGTTGGATCTTCTGATTCTTTCATCTGACGGTTGTCGCTCAATCGCTCAATGTTTCTTACATGCCCTTAAATCATTTCCAGATTTCGCGATAGAAGGCAAAGCACCTTAGTCTCGTTGTCGCTGAATCCACTTTCTCCTTCTGGCGACCATGTGATAATCTTCTCTCATCCATTCGCCTTATGACACATGTCACTTGATCATTTGTTCACTTACTACATGCTAGAGAACTGAGTCATCATCTTTCTCTGGCGACATCCCAACTAAGCATTACTGCAAACCACAGATGGTCAATCATGAAGTCTGAGTCAAAATCCCTTAACCGCCGTTCTATTTTGAGATCACGTGACTGAACGTCTGACTTAACTGTTAGCTTTGACTTAATTTGGTGATAACGCGACATAAGGTAATTGCGGAGTCTGAGAAAATTTTCATAGCCTCTAATAATATCCCGCGATCACCCGACTAAGCAGTGGGTCCCTTCTTCATAAAGCCTTATAACATAACTATTCTGCGACTACCCGACATGAAAGGAATCGCTGAGTCTCAGAAGACAAAGGAATATTCGCCCGAAATAATGCGACGAGGCAACTTAAATTAAAACACATGCCTTAATTGAATAGAAAAAGCAACAATGAAATAGAAAGACATGACTTAGGGTTTAATTTCATCATTTAACACTTGGAAGACTAAGGGTTTTCAGGGTTTTTGCATAATGAGCAAGGTTTAGACTTGAAAACCTGAAACTTGACAGGGGTAATGGCATAATGAACAAGAGATAGCTGAATTGAGCACACCAAAGCATAGAGAGCAGGGTAAGGAACCAGGAAAACTTCAAAAATAGGAAATACAACCAACAGTGGCTCTGACTGAGGACGGTTAAATGCGAGTTTATACCGAGAACCACAAAATCTCTGGTTGTAGACCACCTTCAACGGAGCAAAACCCTAAAGTAGAAAGGGAAATATATATAGAATTTACAAAAAAGGGACAAGGAAGGGAGAATATAATACAAACTTACTTGTGCACCTTGAACCTTTACTCAAAGAAAGGCTTCAAAAATTGCCCATGCACAGGCAACTCAAAGAGATCTCCTTCCATATTCTTCAACAAGTATGAGTCCTTGCCAAATTTTTCTACAATAATGAATGGTCCTAGCCATAAAGACTCAAACTTCTTATGCTTGCCTTTATCCTCTACCCTTGCATTCCATTGGAGAACTAAATCATCAATTTGGAATTTTCTCTCAGTAGCCCTCCTGTCAAAAATATATTTCATTTTTTGTTGTAGCTTCACATTTTCCCTCTGACTATTTCTCCTTACTTCATCCAATTCAATCAGCTGTAACATTCTATTTTGCATATTGTCAGAGACATCTAAATGTTCCTCTTGAATGAATTAGCAAATGGGCAACAAATTGTTAATAGGAAATCTCGCTTGTAAACCATACACCAACTCAAAAGGTGATTGACCAGTTGCCTTTTTAAGTGTTATTATGTCAGCCCAAAGAGCTAATCTCAATTTTGTATGCCATGTCCTTTTGTTTTGTTCCAGAGTTCTCTTCAATATTTTCAATATGCTTTTATTGCTAGACTCAGCTTGTCCATTAGCCTATGGGTGATATGGAGATGAATATGATATTGTAATCACATATTGCTCACAGAAACTTGTCATTTCTTCTGATCTGAAACTCATAGCATTGTCCATTATTAATTTATTAGGCACTCCAAATCTGGTCAAAATGTTTTCTAACAAAAATTCAGTAACCACCTTACTAGTTTCTTTCCTTGTGGGGATAGCCTCAATCCATTTAGTAAAGTAATCTGTGGAAACTAAAATCCAACTGTGTCCTACACTAGACTTTTGTTGAAATTCACCAATAAAATCAATGCCCCATACAACAAAAGGAGCTTCAGTACTCACTGGGTTAAGAAACAGAGCACCTGCAAATTTCAATTTATTGGAGAACCTCTGACATGGTTCACATTTCCTAACATGCATGTAAGTATCCTTGAATAGAGTAGGCCAATAATATCCTGCCCTCAAAATCTTATGGGCAGTGGTCTTAGCAGCAAAATGACCTCCACACTGTCCTTCATGCATCTCCATTAGGACTTTCTCAGCTTGATATTTGTCCAGACATAGAAATAGAATACCATTCTTATCTTTCCAGAATAAATCTCCTTGAATCAAAACATATCTTTGAGCTTGCAGCTTCAAACTCCTCTTCTGATTATCAGACAGATAATCAAGACATTTAGCATTTTTGAGGAAGAACACAATATCAGTATAATAGGGTTGCCTCTCTATACTGGTAATGGCTTGATCATGTGCCTCTATTTGATTTGATTGTACTAAATCTAGGTTCTCCTCTATCATAAGTTTGGCCAAGCCTTGACCCCTTACCAA
Source organism: Thuja plicata (assembly GCA_018584345.1). Taxonomy (NCBI): domain Eukaryota; kingdom Viridiplantae; phylum Streptophyta; class Pinopsida; order Cupressales; family Cupressaceae; genus Thuja; species Thuja plicata. The sequence goes on from MU224699.1 coordinate 568,645, forward strand.
CTTAGTGATATTGATTTCTAGATTGAACTCTTGAATCCTTGTAATCCATTTGCATCTCTTACCAGTGACCTCTGACTGTGTGAGAATATCTTTCACTGCTGAATGTGGAACATAGGCCTGCACCTTGGCAC